>VMRM01000016.1:32632-265132 GCA_010277075.1 Poeciliopsis retropinna | reverse complement strand
GGGTTTTGGATGTTTGTGGGTGGACTCTATTGAGTCGTCGCTTAAGCTGTGCTCATTAGCTACGTTACTAGAAGACGACTCTGAAAATATTTCTGGTTTCCTGATTGCAGTGATGCTTCCTGTTGAATACGACTCCTGTACTGGAAAAGTTTCTGATTTCACTGAATCATAAAGAGGTTTAAGGTCCCCCAGAAATTTCTCAATTTCTGGTTGGAAGGCCTTATAATCCTTCAGGAGATTATTGATTTTAGTCTTGAAATAATTCAAGCGTTTGGTCAGCTTCTGTTTGTTCCTTTCAGTTTTTGAAAATGAGGAAAGCACTGCTTTTTTCCCAAATTTTACTTTTGGTTTCAACTCATAAATCTTCTTCAGGTGCTCATTCTCAGCCTTCTCCAGATCTCTGATCTTTTTCTCCATCTCTTTGTAAGTAACCTCCCAGGCAGTTTGGTCCGAAAGTCTGTCGGTTAAGACCAGAATCACAGTGTCTAACTCTTTGTTGAGGGCTGTGAGCCTTCGTTTCTCGTCTACTGCACAGAGAAACTGGTATTTCAACATGGGCACATTGATCGTTTGTTGTCTCAAGCCTTTGATCATCTCCACTAGTTTCTCGTTCTTTTTGACTACTTCTTTCACTTCTTCCTGTTGTGCCGCTACTTTCTCCTTCACAGTGGCCAAGTCGTATGTTTTTAGCTTCTCCCTCATGTCTTTAAAGTAGCTGTCTTGAAGGTCCATCATCTTCCCGGTTTCCCTTTCATTCTCTGTGAACTCATCAAATATTTAGTCTGATATACAAGTTGTCGTGACAAGATGGCAACGTTTTTTTTTAACTCTTTGTTAAGAAATGTCAGCCGTTCCTGCTGTTGTTGCGCGGCCATTTTCAAAGATATCATCACAGGCGCCTCGAGCAGTTGTTCATCCATGTTTTTCATTACATCAAAAAGCAGATCTCTCCTTTTGCATAGATTGTCCACTCTGTCACTCACGTCAAACCAGATGTCAGATTGCAAATTCAGCCTAAAGAGCCGCTTTTCGCATTCTTTGAAAAAACTGTATTCATCCCTCTCCAGTCTTACCCGATTTTGATAACGTTTTCTGCGGTCTGTGGCGTTCTCGAGATCTTTGTTGACTTTCACGAGCTTCTGGAGCGCCCTCCTGTTCCTCCTGCGGACTTTTTCAGCATCAAACAACGCAACCATCGCTTTCTCCTTCTCAGCTTTATACATTTTCTTGGTGGAAAAGCCAAAAATGTCAGAGCAAAACAAAATGTAGATCAGACGGTGTCAAGGCCAAAAGCCAAATGGAGTGAATTCTGAGGACTTGTTGCCCTTTAAGGCTATGACTTCAAAGGGTGCCCTCGGTGACATCATCAGCCGATTTTTGTGACATCGTTGTTGTGATGTCATAACCTCCCAGAGCTCTTTTTATTAATCATTGTTTGAGTGACTTTTAAAAGTGATCTGAAAGCTGCATTTCCCTCACTGACTGAAGTTTATTTTAGCAGCACGAAGCATCAGAAATCTAACGTCTCCAATTTTCCGCAGCAATGTTTGTGAAATTAATTTAAATTTAGATTTTGTTTTTTTTTTTTTTTTTTTTTTTTTTTGCTGAACAGACTCCAAATAAAAACACAGAATGCCGTCCTGGTTTAGATACAGCTATTCTAGAAAATGTGAGAGCATGGAGGGATTTTTAAACCAGAAAAGTACATGTTGCCATCCCTTACAAAAAAATCACATGTGACCACATGTGACTTTCACGTGTGAAAATCACATATGATTTTACCATGAAATGTTCCAAAATCACACGTACACGTATGAAAATCACATGTGATTTTCATATGTGATTTGAAAATCACATATGATGATGGGATTTTTTTGTAAGGGATGGGGATTCAGTGTAGCAACGCCTTAAAAATTTGTTCCATTCTGAGCCGACTCAAGGATTTTATTTATTGTCATACCATTTTTGTTTGTTTGTGGTATGAAATTCAGACTCAGATCCCAGATTAAGAAATATAATAGTAAAAGTGTGTGTGTGAATAGTTTAAAATGTGAGATGAAGCTGAATTAAATGCAGCTGGAGTTCAGTCTGAACATCAAAACACAAAAGTCCAGATCCAAAACTTTGTGTTGTGTTTCTGGTGCGCCTGTAAATCTGAGGCACAAGCGAGATCTGCAAGCTGCAGCAATGGACAAGAAAGCCACTTTACTGAACACATTGGGGGGTAATTTTTGCTTCACCCTTTTTCTCGCTGTCTGCAGTTAAAATAGAGCAGAATTTTATTGACTTAAACAAATAACAATGAAGCTATAAAAAAATAAAATGTGAATACAAAGCTGTACTCAAATCTGCAGGTGAAATTATATACATTTTTAGAGAAGACAAAGCAGCAGCAGATAGAGGGATAATGCATCGAAATGATAGCTATGCAGATTTCAAAATAAATAAGTTTACAACTAGTAAAAGAACTATGGAATAATAGATAATTATCTAGAATTATTTTTTTTAACTGCTACTTTAATGGAAATATGAGTCAAGTGGACAACATGAATCATGGATGTAAAGAAACTAGAGAGCTGAGGTTTAATGTATTTGTTTTATTTAGATGAAGTTGAAAAGAAAAACACGATTTTACGTTTTTTAGGAGAACTGCTCATAATTTTTTAGACGTGATGATCATATGATCCAGCAGGTGGCGGTAGAGCAACAATGTGGATACCAACATTCATAAAAGAAGAAGACGCTCCATGATCTGTTGTTTTCTGGGGGTGGAGGGATGCATTCAGTGTGTTTAATGTTTCCCTCTGAAGAAACATTGACGGAGTTTAAAGAAATCATCGTCCAGTCGGAGGAAGAGATGGATGATCAGCGCAGACTGCTTGATTTCTCCCGGACTCCCCAGATCATCTTACACCGAATAGGTAGGAAACAGCAGCGTTTGGATGCAGGTTAAGGTCTAAATGTATGCACCTTTCTGCAGGAGGATCATTTTAGTAAATGTTCTTTCCCCGGATAAATGTTTTAACAGGTAAATGAACGCAGACATCACAGTTGTCCTATTAAAACTGTTTATTTGTGGGAAAGGAAAATGGAGCCAGTGGAGCTAAGCTAAGGTCTCAGCTGTGTTTTAGTTCTATTTCTTTCTTTTTAAAAAATTGCTTTTCAGATTCGCATTTGAAAACAGAAGGAATAAAACTACGCATGTCTAGTAAATAAATGATGGTAATAGAAGTATTAAAATGCTAGAATTACTAATAAATACAAAATAAATAATTCATATTATTTAAAAAAAAAAGAAGAAGAAGAAAGACAGTAGAAAAAATGCATTTCCTGCAACAATGAATATTGTAAACTGATTTATTTTATTTAATTGAAGCATTTTGTTGTGGATTCTGTGTTTTTCTCTTTTATCTGCTTACATTCACATTGCTGCATGGTTACATAACCATATCACATCAGACTGGGTTGACAGTCACACATAAACAAAATGAAACTGATTACATTTCCCTTTATGGAGGGTACAGAATGAGCAGAAGAATAAAAGCTAAACGCAACAATCTTTGCTTCATAATTTGTCATCCATAAGGTGAGCTAAGTTACACCCAGTCACTTTTCCATTAGTATGACTTGCATGGCTTGTAACATTTGATCATTTTTGGCATTAAGGCCTCTTTTTAATGCCAAATCTCATTATTTCTCAAAGTAATAACACTGGAACTGGTAGTCGGAGCTGGGTTGTGCGTAGCGGGGGGAAATAGGCCAGTTCGAAGACTTGCAGAATGTAAGAAAAAAAGCTAAACTTGAGAACTCGTGCAGCTTGTTGAAAATATAATGTTAAAGCCCACAACTATATCAAAATGTTGTGCAGCACATTTAGCAACAAGGCAGTTAGTTAAAAGTGCTTTAAATCATACAGTCACCCATTGTGAAACCAGCAATAAACATTACCATTTTTTTCAAATGCAGTCCTCCGATCAGAATTATCATGTCACATCAAATATGTTGATCAATGTTCCACTTACAGTGAAAGGCAACTTTAAGCAGGTGGGTGTTTTGCCTTGATTTAAGTGAACTCTGCATTTCAGGTCTTTTGCAGTTTTCTGGAACTTTGTTCCTGATTTGTGGTGCATAGAAGATGAATGCTGCTTCTTCATTGTTTGATTCTGGGAATGCAGAGCAGATCAGAACCAAAAGACCTGAGTGATCTGGAAGATTGCTGCAAACTGTGTCCTCTAATTCAAAAAATGTGAAGGACTATCAATATAATTTCTTCACTCTAGGGAGGATCAGTGAACAATCACGGTTTCGTGTGTGTGCTATAATCTGTATAGTAGGTATGATGTTGTAAAAATATCAGTGACTCAATTTGTCAATCAGCCATTTTAGTATAAAGCAGGTTTGTAACTCCAAAACAGACAAGATGTTATAAAAACATGTGCTGATTTATTTATTTTTTTGCCCCTTACAATGTCTTGTCCTATTCCTGAAGGTTGAAAGCCTCAATGCTTTGGAGTGATTTGCCAGAAAACAGCAATTTCCACATCAATGAGTGTTATAATTTTTGAATCTTGTCATTAATTCCTACGTTTTGTTGTGTTTTATTTGTAGAAAGAATGAAAATTGAGCGAGTAATCAGAATTTGTTTGGGGACTAGAAGAATTTTCACCAAGTTACTCTAGCAGTTGAAGAATTATATGGTTGGTCTCCATCAAAGAGATAAAATATGAGGATAATGTGCATTGAGTTGCAGCAGGATTTTACGAAAATGGTAAAAGATATGAAAAGCCTGAAACATGCAGAAGTAGTCAAGGGTTATGACATTTTACATTTTGAATGGTATTTCTAGCTGAAAATATGCGAAAGTAGTTGGCTGTGAAAGGTTTTGCAGAACTTGGTGGAATTTCTGAGGTTTTCCTATCATTCTAATGTTGCCAAAATATGCATTAAAAGTTTAATATTTCATAATTTGTTGAAGACGATCTATATCAAAAGAGACAATCGTAATGACCAAAACATTGTAGAAGTTGAATGGTTGAAATAGAACAAACATTTTTGGAGTCGCAAGGCCAAAAATTAGCATCTAGAATAATAAAAACAAAGAATAAAAAGAAACATTTCAATACTGTCAATGCCTAACAGGACTGACACAATAAGAGGACATAAATATTTGATATGTGTCTGCCTCCACTCTTGAATTTCAAGTGTCTGGTGACTTTAATGTCAAACAATAAATTATTCTCCAATTTACTTGTAACTTATTTTTCTTCTTTTTTTTTTTCCAGACCACATCCAGCATAACATTTATATGAGAGAACAGGACTATAAACAGGACAAGAGATCCACTCTGAAACGGAAAGAACCAGAACATCTGCAGATAAAAGAAGAACAGGAGGATCTAGAACATCTGCAGATAAAAGAAGAACAGGAGGATCTAGAACATCTGCAGATAAAAGAAGAACAGGAGGATCTAGAACATCTGCAGATAAAAGAAGAACAGGAGGATCTAGAACATCTGCAGATAAAAGTGGAAGAGAAATTTTACAATCAGAGTGAAGAACAGCTTACACTGCAAAAACAAGAGACTAATACCTTTATGGTAATTCCTGTTTATGAGCAAAAGCATCACGCTGAATCAGAACCAAACGGGAACCAAGTCATCTTCCAGGAAGTTGCTGAAGCTGAGAACCAAAATCAGGAAAAGAGCAATCCTAATGACTTTGGAGCAAAGAGAGACGAAGAGAAGAAACAAAAGAGGCATCAGAAAATCAAACGGCATGTTGACGGTTCAAAACAAAACGGTCATGAAAACCTTCCTCAAAGTAGTGACTTGACTAAAAATACATCAAGTGCCACATGTCAGAGGCCGCTCTCATGTTGGAAATGTTTCATTCGAAAAGATGACTTCAATTGTAACATGACAGATCACAAAGGTCAGAAACCTTTTTTATGCGTTATTTGTGGAAAAGGTTTCAGTTATACAAGTGAACTTACTGTTCACATGAGAGTTCATACAGGTGAAAAGCCATTTTCATGTGAGAACTGTGGAAGAAGTTTCAGTAGACAAAATAATCTAACTGTTCACATGAGAGTTCATACAGGAGAGAAGCCATTTTTATGTGTGACCTGTGGAAGAGGTTTTAGTCTAAAGCAGCATTTAGCTATGCACATGATGGGTCACACAGGTGAAAAGCCCTTTTTGTGTGTGACTTGTGGCAAACATTTCACTACAAAAAATTCTTTGACTATTCACGTAAGAAGGCACACAGGTGAGAAGCCTTTTCAGTGTAAGACCTGTGGAGAAAGTTTTATTGATCAATATTCTTTGACTGTTCACATGAGGAGTCACACAATGGTGAAGCCATTCTCATGTGTGAACTGTGAGAAAAGTTTTTCTCAAAGAAAGCACTTAACTAAGCACATGGTCACTCACACAGGTGAAAAGCCTTTTTCATGTGCAAGCTGTGGAAAATGTTTCAGTCAAAAATGTACTTTAAGTCGTCACATAATGATTCATGCGGGCGAGAAACCTTTTCAGTGTCTGACTTGTGGAAAAAGTTTCAGTCAGAAATGTAGCTTAACGGATCACATGACAATTCACACAGGTGAGAAGCCTTTTTCATGTTTAACTTGTGGAAAAGATTTCAGTCGGCGACATGGTTTAACTCAGCACATGAGAAGCCACAGATGAGAAGCATGGTTGCCATGGAGACATTTTAAATGAGTAAAAATCTACTGTAGCCCAAAATTAGCAACCTAAAACATTATAATGATTATAATGTCAAAGTTTAATTAAATTAGTAGAAAAATGCAAAAAAAAAAAAAAATCTAAATTGTCATTGCTTTTTTCCACAAAGTCACTAGACCAGAATCGAGCCTTTTATTAGTTGTTTGCTGCTGAGCTACACATAGTTACATGTTGTAAAGACAGCTCAGGCCTCAGGATAGCATTAGAAGTTAACATGACGAGATTATATTCACATGCATTTTCTGTTGATGTAATTGTTAGAAGAGATAAATGCATCAGAAATTGCACCCAATTCTGAACCTGACAGTTTTTGTGAGATCTTGAATCATTTCTTTGGATTTTTTTTTAACAATATCACACAAGAAAGCAGAGAGGGTCTCAGGAGTTGGAGGGAAGCTTTAAAATAAAACCCAGCTTTGAATCTCCAGGTCATTGTCTCTAATTTTATTACTTTTTAAGATTTCTTGTCTTCTTTTTAATAAATGACAGCAGAATCTTTTATCTGTTTAAATGGATGTAAATGATTGATGGATGGTGCTTTTGTTTATTTTCTTTCCTTTTTTCTGTACTATGGACTGGTGAAGTAAATTCAAAACTCCAGCAGAGGGAGCTGCTAATCTCTCATCTTGATGTTCAGAAAGATTTTATCATTCCTGGACTGTGTAGATTATTGTTTTGTTTTTTTATTTGTAAAATATGGTTTAATGTGTTAATTTTACAATTTACCTTTTCAAATTAACAAGAGCTGAGCTTAATCTGGCCTTCTGAATATACGTCAGTCTTTCTAAAAGTAAAATATACTGAAAACTGTTGTAAGTCCTTTAATATGTACTACACCTGGTAATAATAATCATACCAATTAATAAGCTGTAGTGTTTTTATTGTTTACATAAAGATTGCCAAATTAAAGGTTTTGTGGAAACTTTTCAGTTTTAGCTCGTTCTTTGCCTGATTTTATCTGTTTACAGATCACATGTTAGTTGGTGGCAGCATAAATGTGTCAGAGAAAACCTGGTCACCTCCATACAGATTTATTTGTTTTTGATTTTATTTGTCACTTAAATGTTCCTGATGGTTACAGTAACTTTTAATACTGGATGAAAATAACTTAAAGAAACAAATGCAGTATTTAAATGATCTTATTTATTAAAGGGGAAAAGGGCTATCCTAGACAGCTGGGCCCTGTGTTTGGTACCAACAACTCCTGTTAAATACTTGCAATAATGACTGTTTTACACCATTTTGAATGATTTTTGGCCCATTCTTTTTGGTGGTAGCAGCAGATATAGATGCATGCGGTTTACTGAGTTGGAATGATAGATAAACTTGAAATCAAAGGTTTACATATACCAAGGAAGATTAAAATAAAACTAACATGAATGTTTTTTTATCACGGTCTGAAGCTAATTCAGAATTCTCTTGTTTTTGAAAATAAAAATAAATCTCTGAAGAAGTGGATGCAGTTTAGACGTGACTGCAGAGACTACAGCCAACACAACATCTGTGACAATAAAGCTAATTTAAAATAAGAAAAATAAAACTTGGACCACAAATAAGAAAGGAAAACGGGAAGCCGAGCGTCAACATTCAGATAAACAGATGGGGAATGCTAAACCTGTTGCAATGCTTTTAATAGGATTTCCTCATACTCAAATCAAGAGATTTTGTACAATTCCAATCTTTTCACCCCCAAAAAATACAATTTATACCACTTCCAGATATGATACTAATTCGGATATGTATCCAATTGTTTTCAAAGCATCTGCAATCTAAATGGTCGTGACAAATGTATCCGACTTTTATGTCGTTGATGTGAGACGTCTTAAGGTTGTACCAGAAAACATGGTAAATCTGGACGTGAAGAGTGGCTCAAAATGTTGATTTTGAATTTATAAAAGACGTCCATGTCATTAAAGCACATCGTATCCCAACACTTATATCTCTGACTAGCAGCATGTTGATATTGCTTATGGTTTCTTTAGATTAACTTCCTTCATGTTAAGAAGTAAAGTCATCTGTATCGCACATTTCAGCAACAAGGCAATTCAAAGTGCGTTAATTGTAACAGTCAACAATTGAAACATAACGTTTTCTTGTGGCAGTATTCCACATCAGCATGTTTATAAACGCTTCACTTATAATGTTTCAAAAGCAACTCGCAGCAGGATTTAAAGGAACTCAGTGTTTCAGCTGTTTTGCAGTTTTCAGGAAGATTATTTCAGATTTGTGGTGCATAGAAGCTGAATGCTGCTTCTCCAGGTTTGGTTCTGAGTCCAGGGATAAAGAGCAGAACCAGAACCAGAAGACCTGAGAGGTCTGGCAGGTTGATACAACAACAGCAGATCTTTGTTGTACAATGATGCTACAAATGATTCAGTGATTTATAAACCAATAACAGCATCTTAGTCTATTCTCTGAGCTACAGGGAGCCAGTGGAGGGACTTTAAAACTGGCGTTATGTGCTCTAACTTCCTGGTTTTAGTGAGAACGCCAGCGGCAGCGTTCTGGATCAGCTGCAGTTGGAGGATTTATTATTTTAGGCAGACCTGTGAAGATGCTGTTGTAGTAATTAATGTGACTAAAGATAAACACATGAATGAGTTTCTCTAGATCTAACTGAGACATTAATCCTCTAATCCTGGAAATGTTATGCAGGTGATAGAAGCCCAACTTTGTAACTGTCTTAATGTAGCTCTGAATACTGAGGTCAGAGTTCATCACTACTCCCAAGTTTTGGATCTGATCACTAGATCTATAACTAGCAATATGAACAACCACACAAAGAATTAGGCTTTCAGCGAAAATTGAAATGGAGCATCAACAACTAATGTGTAAATGTAGCCTCTATATTAAGATGGTTTTTCCTTCATAATATTCACATTCGATTGCAGTATTTTCCTCAAAAAGCAAGAAAAGATGTTCAGGAAGCCACATTTCCCACACTGGACACCAATAACATATCCAGATTCCTCTAACCCTTTATTATCCAGCATGGCCCAGATGCTGTCCAGGCCAGCATGAAAGGGGATTTAGTGTTGCTAATTGCTATGTTTGATGGGAACCAAAGTGGCTTCAGACTGGATGAGTTGATGGAGACAGACACAATAAGCTTTAGTTTCATATCAGCTGATCCTGGATCGGTTTCATGCACTGATCCCGTCTGGTATGTCTGTAATTCATCCCGTTGATGGCGACCTGAGAGATGAAGCTTATTACTGTGCTGGCACACGCTCAGACTCACCAACGACTGGCTGAACCTCGTCCAGATAACTTTTAAAGATCAGTTTGCCCGGATCCTGACAGCTAATAACTAAATTCCTGACTTTAATGAAAAACACATTCAGGAGGACATGTCCCAAATTTGGACATTCTGTTATTGGTATGGGACACATCATCCAGTGTGAGGAGTTTGACCTTTGTCCTCCCTGTCAGTTTGGTAAAAAACAAAGAGGTTCTACGAAAGATAGACATTTTATAAAATAGTTTTTGTTGTGATTAACTTTAGAAATTCCCCAGTGATAATGCACAGTCGCTTCAGTTTACAGTTGTGCCTTAAATGTATTTTGTTAAAATTTCCACTTGAAAAAACACATTTATTTGGCTCTCCATGGCCATTTGCACGCACAAGAACCCAACAGAAAGTCTGTCCAGCACCAAGGAGGGAGCAACCCTCCTTGGTGTTGTTTCCTCCTAAATAAGGACTTGGTGCTAAAACACCAGGAGAGATACTCCAGGAAGGCCAAGAGGAGGGGATAGGCCCACTAGAACCAAGCCCAATCACAGAAGGCCATCTCTGCACCACAATCAGTTCCTCTCAAGCCAATAAAGCTGGATGGATAGCATTGGTAGCTAGCCAATTTTACGTATTGCCAGAAATGTCCAATTGGAAGAAGACAACATTTTTGCAAGTGAATATCAACTATAACCTGTCTGGGCCTCATAGACTCCCTCTGTTGTCTGGGTTGAGTGCTTTGAGCTATTCTGCTTTAGGTTAAATGTCCCAGAGCGCTCCTGAGCTGGTTTTCTTTAAGAATCTTTTCAACTGGCATCTTGCCTCTTTTTCATCAACAGTGTTCAAGGATGTTCAAGCCATGTGAAAATTATATTTTCTTTTAAGAGCAGAGAGCTTAGTTTCTCCTGGCCTGATGATCTCCATGGTGCTTTTGGTCATGTGGCTTTACTATAAAGATCTAATTTGTTGGAATGGTCATCCAGGTTGACCGTTCCAAGAAGGAGCCGTTGGAGTTCTGTCTTTATGATCATTAGGTTCTTTGTCACCTCTCTGACCAAGGTCTGTCTTCCTTGATTACTCAGGTTGTTGACTAGATCTAGCTGGGATTTTGGAGGTTCCAAATATTTTCCTTGCTGCCTTTATGGACATTCAACGACACCAAAAGCTTTTCTGTTTCCTACTCCAGATTCACGCCGTCACACAAGCTGGTCTTGGAGATCTGTAGACCATTTCTTTGAGCTGACCTCTTAGTTTCTCCTCCAATAAACACTGCAAAGCCTATGTAATAATTTTGGAAAAGGTTAGTTTTATTTTTGCGGTCGTATCCTGTGATGTCACTTCCTCCTTCACCAGACGGGTCATGGCTGATGTGGAGGAAGGTGAGTTTCTCACGGAGCTTCTGTTGGTTTTCTAGCCATAAAAGTTGCTGTAGAGAAGAAAATGTTTTACTGTCTTTTAGCTAAAGTGTTTGTAATATGTTCGTTTCCATAAGTGCTTCAAAATAGACGTTTCTTTTCTAACTGATTAGGAAACTAAAAATGATTATTAATGTATGATTATAGGGGAATCACTGACACACAAAAACAGTTAATTGCTTCTTGTTTTGCTACTCGTACGTTGGACTTTTGACCATCGTTATTGAACATTGAGGAACATCACTACTCCAGAGATGATGCTGTTCACACCTATGACGCTTTGTCCTGACCAATCGGCATCTACAGAGATATGACGTCATCAAAATGTACCAGGATTGTATTCTTTGACTTGCAACTAAAGCTGGTACAAGAAGAGAGTTTAGTTTGTACAAGTTAAGTAGTTTCCAACGACATCCAACCATTTTCTTACACCCTTGTCCCTAGTGGGGTCGGGAGGTGCTGGTGCTGATTTCCAGCTAACGATCCGGGTGAGAGCCGGGGGTTTCCAACAATAGGGTAGATCAAAGGAAGGTCTCAAGTTGTTGCTTGAGTGATGGAAAACTGGGATTATGCAGAAACCGCAAAACTGAAATTCGTAAAGCTCAGAGGAAAGCCGGAGAACGTGCAAAGGAAGAATATGTCATGTATGGCTGTGCTAACGTTCGTCTGTTTCTGTTTGAGGCAAATCCAGTTTGGGATAAATATTTCCTGGCTTTCCTTCGCTTTACTTTGAGAAAAGGTTGGTATCATAGTAATTATTTTCACCAAAAACCCGGTTTTGAGAGCGAAGTGTTCCCTACAGTCATCCTCTGTTCAGCGAACATCCGTCCTCCTGTGGGACAACCCCAGACAGACATAGGATCAAGAAATGGATGGATGAAAGGATGGATGGACTGATTAATGGATGGAAGCTCTATAAACATGTAAATCTGACCTTACAGTGTTTCAAAGCTACTGCGTTGGCTGAATGAAGCTGTGCTGCTTTAAAAAGCTTCTTCGCCTGTTCAGTCAACTCTCCTTTTACACAGAAAGACGTTTTCAGACAGAAGAGGCTTTGATACACAAATACCACACAACCCTTGCAGAGAAAAAAAACCTTTACCTACCACCCCCACTTGTAAGCCCCCTTTGCAACTATTATCACTCTGCGTGTCCGTGAGAGGGGAGGCGGGAATCTCTGGGGACTGAATCCATTTTACCCGTGTTTCCATTACGGCAGCAGACCCATACATACGTACACACATCTATGTCTACGTCCTCTGTGTTCCTCAAAGCAGAAACAACATCTTTATGTGACGTTACACGTTATATCAATAAAGAATCTCATCTTTTAGCTACTTTTTAGTCATAAGTCACTCCACAGAACAGGGAAGGCTGAAAAATGTACAAACGAAAGCAGAGAAATTCCTCAGAGATTGGCGGCAGGTTTCTGATAACAGAGATACTGAGGCTTATTAAAGTTCGGGTAACCACATTAAAACCTGAGCGAACTAACCTCAGTTTTACCTGCATGTTGTCCGATTTGTGAGGGGATTGTGATACGTGAAACTTGTTTTTTCTTTCGTTAAAATGACAAAAAAAGTTGGACCCTAAACTTGGGAAAAACCCTGAAAAGTCCCCTAAAGTTGGAATCCTTACCCGGAGAGCGAAGTCACCTACTTTGATTTTTTTTTTTTAAATTTCAACATGGTGGAACTGGACCACTAATGGCAAAAGGTAATTTTTGCCAAATTCATGTCAAAGGCAAAGTTTTGGAGCACCACGTCTCTAAAGACTGAAATTAACATTCTTATATTAGATGCATAAAATCTCATCATCTAAAACCACAGAATTGCGGTAGATTATTAATTTAAGTAATTTCATTAGGCTTAATTTAACACATGAAGAGTTGACAGTGTTCTTGTGCTGAGAAAGTTTAGTAAACAAAAACTACACTAAAACTCCCCAAAATCTTACCAAACTTTTTTGGTCCAAATATCTTAGTACATTTGAAATAAGACAAAACTTTCAGGAAACCTTTCAGCAAGATATAGGAGCTTATTTTGAGTTGATTATTTGTTTATATTGTTTAAATAATTCTAGTTCCATTTGCAGACAGTTTCACTCATAGCGAGACATTTTCCCCGCGCTATAAGTGAAAACATCTGCAAACGGAGCTAATACTTTTTCATCAATATTAAGGGATTATCTACTCAAAACAAGCTCCTATGTCTTGCTTAAAGGTTACTTGTAAGTTAGTTTTGTCTTATTTCAAATGTGCTAAGAAATTTCCACTAGGATCTAGATCAAAAATACCTGGAAGCAACTTTATAAGTAGCTAAGCTAATTTGTTTTCTTACCTTATGCATGGTGTGTAATGCCTTGATGATTAACATGCCATGCATGCTCATGCGTAACTGGTCACATGCAACGGAGGCAGCTTAAATGTCGTCACCGCCAAGAACCTACATTCCTGCACATCTGGTGCCAGCCGAGGTTTTAGCTGGTGACCTTTCAGCCATGAGTCAACAAGACCAACCAACCACCAGAGCCAACGTGCCGACTCCTAGTGTTCGATTACACAGTGCAGAGCGGCGTAATGCTCCCTGCTTGTGTTGCTAATCATAGTTAGCCTTGTGACTAAGCACAAGCATTTTAAATCTCACCGGTTCAAGATATCATGAACTGGACTTGTGAGGTAAATGTAAACTCTGATTTGTGAGAAATTAAGGGAGATTATTGGAGGTAAACTGATGCCACCAATTTGGTTAAATGCGAATAAACTGACTGTTGGATTGTATTTGCAACTGAAATTAAAAAAATACATAACAAAAGGGATAACCGGCTGTTTACACTAAGCTGTATATTTGTTGGTCTATTCAGGAACACACAGGTTTCGACAACAATGACCACTTTCTCTGGTCAGAACTGCGGATCCGATCTGAGCTGGCCTCAGTCTATAGAGCTTCGGGCCCGTAGTGGATCTGGTTCCAGGTGAGGCATTGTTGTTCTGCTCTGATTGTTCTTCAGGTTCTATCAGAGGATCTGAGTCGGTGAAACTCCATCTGCAGAGTCCACACTGAGCGTGTTTGTTTCGAGGGGGGATTCCCTGAACTGTGGGGACGCCAGGAAATTCCACGGACACTGTGGCTGTGTGCGCTGCCCTTCAATTGTTGTAAGGACAACTTTGTTTGCATTTAGCTTTGATGTAGTGGAACTCCACAAATAAAATGTCTTTATTTTTCATAAATTATTAGCACATAGTACAATGGAAAGTCCCTTTTGCCCTTTAATCAGTGCCACTTTTCTCTTTTTCTGTTAAATTAACAAGTTTGTTTACAAATCAAAATGTACTCAGGTATAAGATTGAAATCATCAAAATGATAAATTTATATAAAAATGTGCGATTCTTCTTTTGGTAACACTTTACAATAAGACTCCCTGTAAAGATGGCTAGTAAATAGTTCATAGACATGTTATTAATTCAACTCTAAACACTTTACAAATCATTATAACTGTTTATTATGTATTTATTCAGGCTGAGAAGGAGATTAAATCCACTGGTTTCTTGTGAAATAGTGAGCAAAATCTGTTCATATATGTATTTTATCTAGAGTTACTATACATTTAAGGCTACCTTGTAAGCACAACAAGCATTTGTAAACGGAATATTTTAGCAGATAGTCTGCTTCTCGAGCTTAATTAATGACCAATAAACAGTTATTAATAATTTATAAAGCGTTTATAGATAAATTGACTCATGATTTAATAGTCTTTTTGTAAAGTGGTGCCCTTCTTTCTACTGTTCCTGAAATTAAGTCAGACACAGATAATGAAGAGCCTAAATTTTAACGTTTTCTTCAGATCCTTACTCTAGCATTAACACAGAAACTTGAAACTGACTCCCACACGCTAAAACACACATACATGACGTACTGACACACACACACCTACACACACACCAGCGTACACGTTGGACCGTCCTCTTCCCGGATGACATTTAGGCCGATATATAAACCGCTGGCTGAGACTCAGTCAGAAGATTTCTGCAGTGCAATACTGAAGTACTGTAACATTTTCCTGTCTGCTAACTGAGCTGTTCAGCTGCCAGCCTACCTGTCGCACCCATCAGGGACCCATCGGACCTCAAAGCATCATGCTCACCAGGTATGTTGGTGCTCTGTTATGTTTATTTTCATCATAGTGCGGGACTGTAGCCACTAACATACAGACCTACACAGACACAGTCAGCAAAAGTCAGAGAGAGAGAAACTCAGGTCCAAATAAGGAGGAACAACTGGAAAAATGTATGTCAGAGAAATTTCTTGTCTCCAGTTGTTTGTAAACTTTAAGGCCAGTTTCCAAATTTCAGTTTTTGATGTAATCACAGAACTTCCTTCTGCCTTTCTATGCACACTTCTTCACTGTGATATTGTAGATTGATTCTCAATTTTGTCAAACTGTTAAACATCTAACTTGTCTAGTGGTAGATTCTTATCGTGTTTGATCTTTATGAATAAAAATGAAACCTTTCATAAATGTTCTAAAGCAGAAGAAAAGCTTCTCCTCGGCCTAAACGTTATGCTTGTGTTGCAGGAAAATTCTTCTTCTGTTCTCTCTGTTTGTCCTGCTTGTAAAGGGAGATTTTGATACCAATGGTAAGATCATATCCAGTCTAATTAAAAATATAATCTAAAAATCACCTCTGTTCGAATTACATTTGTGTTCAATAATGCTGTTTTATGATTTCAGATGTGGGAAGTCAAGCCATATCGACAGGTAACAATCATCTCTCATCATAAAGTGTACTACAACTGTAATGAAATGTCCTTAAAATGTTTATTTCTAACTTTTTTATTAGATAAAGATTCATTGTCTGATGAAGCTCCTACAGGTCAGTAACAAACTGTTGAACTGAAAAACTTCTGCATATTTCAGTAAATTCTTATTAAAGACATAAATAAATAAAAATACTGATATAAAACCAAGCATAGACTTTAAAGCTTGAAAATGTGACTAAGGTTTAAATCTTGATCAAACTATTCCCATTTTCCTCGAAGAACACTAATCTTTCCAGTGAATCACTTGTTTACGACAACTTGAATAAACACTTGTATGTCATCAGCATATCAACGAATCAGCCATTAAAGTGAACGACAGTTTCACATTTAAAAATATTCTTCTTATTCTAAAAAAGTTAAAAGTTTGTTTTCTTTTAAATCACTGCTGAATAAAACAACATAAAAAGATACAAATCAGGACTTTTTAAAGTAAGAGATCAACATAAACGATTTTACATGATTTAGTTGAGGACTGTTCATAAACATGTTGCTGGTAAATTAGTGAGCTTGTTGCCAAACAGCGCCACCTGCAGTCTGCAGTGCGACACTGGTGTAGCTTCTGTCAAGTCAACTGAAAATATTTCCTCTCAACTGCTGTTCTTGATGTTTCAGAGAGCATGAACGTTGTCTCTCCTGACCAGCCTGGTAAGATTTACTTTTTCAGAACGATACCAAGCACTGCTTAAAAATATTTAGCTAAAATCACAGTTAAAATATTTCAACTCAATGGGAGACATTGGGTGTAACTTCCGGTTACATTTGGGTGAATGAATCAATATGTGACGCAATTAACGTAGCACTGATTATAAATAGATTATAAAAAGATGTGAAAACAAAGACGGTTCATCCTATCAGCTTTTGTCGTACCAAAATTACTAACATTTGTTTTTATTTTTTTTATTTCCTACAGCTAAAAGATCCCATTCAGGGATTAAAAATAAATAAATAACAAGCAGCTATGAATGTAATCAGGTTTATTAAAAGAAGCATTGCAGCTTTAAGAAAATAAACCAGGTTAATACCAAATATTTAAGATGTTAAAACTGAATTTACTGATGGATCTGACTGACCACTCAGTAAATTCAGCAATTTCAACTATAAAGGTATAATCACTGTTTTCACATTAACCACTTCTTGCTATAACTAGGCCTAGTCAGTCTGCAATTTAATTCTTTCTTAGAGCTTATAATGAACATATGACTATTTAAATATCAGTGTTTTCCTTTACATTAACATAGATGAATATAAATGCCTTGGACCAATAACATCAGTGATGAAAAAATCTGTTTTGGAGGCAGTTTCTTGTCTTTTTAAACATGAAGAACTTTGTTGTTCTTTGGTAAACAAGAGAAAACACTTTTAAATAAAAAAAAAAAAAAAAACTTTATGAACATTTTAAATGTAGCACAGCAAATTCTATGCTACAATGTTGAAAAGTTCTTTGATTTTATCAATTAATTTGCATGGACTACAATTATTCTGCCTAGATTTGTAAAAGACCTTTAGATTTGTTAAAAACATTTATTTCCTCATATCTGAATCTGGGCTTGAAACAGCAAGTTTAAATACATAATTTAACATTTCTCCTTTGGGACTGGAGCAGAAATCCAAAATAATATTTACTATTTGAACAAGTCATGAATTCCCACCCTGAAAGAAAAGCAATAATAAATCATAAGGAATTTCTTCACAGTTTCAATAGGAAACTGAGCTGTTCAAAAATACAAACTTACGCTTAAAGTGGATTTATTAGATTTTTGTCACTAAAATAAAAAGCAGGAACACTAAAATGATAAAAATTAATCACAAATCTGCATAAAAATCAAACAAATTAAAGTCAATTTCCACTAGTCCAGGCGGCATTAAAGAGTTCAGATGATCATGTTGTCTCTAATATGAGAAAACATAATCCAAAACTAAAGAAAAGCTATAAATTTGATTCTAAATTAACATAAATATAATTATTTCCTCTCTGTGTACAAAGTAAATTGATTGGTGAATATTTTCAGCTTTACATAAACAAATGTAACCATTTTTTGCAGACGAATCCCAGTATTACGGAGGAGGACCATCAGGTAGGAAACATGTTGATTAAAATGGTTTTAAAACAAAAACTTTGTTTTCTACTCTGACATTATTATTAAATAAGTGAGCGCTTTTTCCTTTCACTCCTTTACCATTTCATGCCTTTTTAGTTTTGGTCCAAAAACACTGAATTTGTTTTTTTTTTCCTTCTTTGAACCCCGATGACTTCTGTAAATTTATAATCATAGTTTGCTGCAGAAATTGTACGTATCAGTAATCATAATAGTCAATCTGCGTAAAGAGAGAACAGAAAATAAATGGGGAAAAAAGTTGTAATGCAATAGTGTACAATTAAATTCAGTTAAAAGTCACATTTGAGCCTTTTTTTTAATAAAAGTTCCTCCCATCATTCCTCAAAAATAATCAACTGGAATAAATACAAACTGATGCACAGGTACAAAAATTGTTTGTTCAGAGGCAAGAAATAGAAGTAAAAAATTATGAAATGGCAGAATTTAGGTGCAAATTGTGAGTTCAACTAACCAAAACCCCTAACTGATTGTTCACCAGCTCATCGGTTTGCATTTCTCGTTTCTCGGGTTTCAGACACCAGCAGCACCAGTTCAGAGACAGCAGACAGTAAGACCTTTCTCCTCCATTTTCCACGTTTACACATGGATATATTTACACTCAGATGATCTAAACATCCAACTGGAGTCCAATAATTACATTCATCATCTTAGAGTTTCAACAGAACTGATTTAATATTTGCATTTTCTTTGTTTAGCTCCTGCAGCAGAGCAAGTTGCAGCTCCTGGTACAAAAGACTTTCCTGTGTTTTTATTTAAAAATGTTTACATAAATAAAGCTCTACACCTGTGCTAAGTGTTTATATGACTATGTGATAAGTTGTTTAACTGTTTCAGAGCCTGCTGCAGCCGCTCCAATCAGTGCAGAGGAAGAGGATGGTGAGGAAGACATGCACTGCTCTATTCTGACCCTCCACTCTCTATATTTAAACTTTAATCAATAAAATATTTTGCCAATGAACAAGAACACAGTGTAACATAGAAGCAACAGTAAATTCTAGTTTATAATTTTATCGACTAACACAGGAGAGGTCTTGTGTTTAAAATATATTTAGAATATTGTCACATTCCTAAAAATAATGGCCTCAGTAAGTTTTTGCAAAAACATAAAAAATTGCCACTAATAATTGATGTATTATCAATTATTATTAATTTGTTTTTCAAAAAACAAAAACAACAAACGTCATGCAACAAATGTTGCCTTTATTAATTTATTTATGTGCAAAAATAAAACTAAAGAAATCACCACCTCTTTTTAGTTTTTCTTTTTGCCAGAAGATGATTTAGGCAAAAGAAGAAGAAGAAAAAATCACTTTAGGCAAAAAACCTCACCATTATTTTTATTATTTTTGCCAAAAAAACAAAACAAAAAAAGCACAAAAAAACATCTCTGGCAACAAATGACACCATTAAACAACAACAACAAAGAAATCACCACCGTTTTTTCACCAAAAGATTACTTAGATAAAAAAATAAAATAAATCACTTTTGGCATAAAATGTTTTCATTATTTTAGGAAGGTGGTGATATATTACGATGTTTTTACACTGGAATTGTTTAATTTACGAGCTGTATTTCTTTTCTTGCAGAAGATGAGGGTAATGACTCCGACGAAGGAGCAAAGAAAAAGTTCAGCTCTCGTTCAGCGAAACCTCCAGGCCCCGCCCACAACAACCAAAGCCCCGCCCACACCGTTCAGATCCCCGCCCTCCCGCCTCAGCCGGTCGCCCCCCAGCCGAAGATTTTGCAGAGGACCCGGTCGTCCAAGAGACGGTCCAGAACCAACCGCCGTCAGACACAATAAAACAACCCAGAAACATGTAATCTGCCCCAACAGATTCACTCAGAAACGATGTTCTGAACAGTAAAGAGGAAACACTTTGGTGCTTTGGTTTATTTTCACGTTCAGTCTCAAAAGTTAAAAACTGAAACCGACAGTTTGATTGGACAAACACAGACCTCAGTCAGACGCTTCTGGAACAAACATGCCGTTTCAATCACAGCTGTGAAACGTGAATTCATTAATTTTTTGACGTGTTTTAATGCATTTGAAGCTGATAGTAACTGAAGATGATCCACATAATTACACAAAATGCTTTGTGACACTTTAAATTCTAAATTAGGGCTTTTTGTTGCAGAGACTCTCTGGCCTCTGGTATGTTTTTATCTTATGCGTAAAGGATTTTGGCCTTCAGCAGACCTCAGAGTATTAAATCTGCTCAGTTTTGTGATTTTGTTTTTATTATTCTTGTAAATGTTTGTGAAACCATGAAACATGTCGCTTCTGTTGTTCCCTTTATCATATTTTATAAAGGTTAAACAAAGCTACTCTGCCTGTCAGAAACCGAACATTACAAGCGTTGAAAAATGAGATGTAATAAATATCAGATTAATCTATGTTGTCTTTTTTTTTTTTTTAAGGAAAACACCAATTTTCTTGCTTTTTATCCCAGTTTTAAAGGATCCTTCAGAAAAGTTTGACTCTGAACTTCATGATGTGGAAATCAGGACTGTGTAATCGAACTTTTCTCCCCAAGGAGACAGTTTTCTCCTCCACCATGAATCTTCATGTTCATATACAAACATTTGAACACAGAAAAGACCAAGAATTGTTTTCATGGGAAAATGTGCCTGATTGATTCCAGATGTGATGCCAAAAAAAACAGTTTCCAAACTATTGACACAATTCGTTGATGCAAAAGAATATTCTTTACACCTGATCCTTCCTGGTAATATAAAGCACGATGCATGAAAACACCCAGAAAAAATAGCTTTCTTAAAGTAACGGTAGGTTTTAAAAACTTTTCTAAGTTCTTCCAGATTTTCCGCAGACTCCTGGGTTTGCAATCCTAAAATTTCTCAGAGTTTTTACTGATTCATCCGACAGCCTAAAACATGTTTAGCTGACTGGATGCTCTATATTTATGTATTATGTGTGGGATGTTCGCTTTTGTTTTGCTCCTGTTTGGAAGCCTGTTTTTCAACTTAATTTGGACATTAAGAATCCTAAAACCAAATCTGATAACTAGTTTTAAATCTTGGAAAGTGGAGCTTCGGGTACATTATTATAAGGTATAACATTATTTTTGATGCTAAAAGTTGAATTTGACAGGTTGTTGTGTCCTGTGAGTTAATAATTGTGATGAGCAGCGCCTCCTGGTGGAGAAAACGATGATCAGAACCGTTCAAATAACAACCTGAGAAACACAATCAAATCAAGACTGACTTAATGTGAGTGAAGTGAAATTTATGTGATAGCAGCTGGTTGTGTTGTAAGTTTTACCAGGATCAGGTTTAGGTTAAAATGTTGAGTGTAAAAGGTTGGTGTTGGTCATGAGTGTGCAGCCGGGTGTGTGTGTGAGTGAGTGGGTTTTTGTCTCTTGGAGCATGCTTGTTTGGCTGAAGTTTGTTGCTGCAGATACAAAACAGTCGGAGAAAAAAGAAGCAAAGCAACAGCCCACTTTCTTCACATGCTTGCAGTGTGTTATCAGTGAAGGTAGCAACAGGGTGGTGGGAAGTCTGACTCAGTGCACAAATGTAACCCAATTCTCTTTTTTCTAATGTTTTTGGGTCTGTTTTCCCTGCAGAAATGTGAAATATAGGGTAAAATGCAATTCACCGATAAAGAATCAAAGCAGAGAAACAATAATGTATTTGCCAATTGAGTTTTTTTCAGTGCATCCGTTTTTATTCTGATTTTAAGTTTAAACTTTGTTCCTCACTTTGAATTCATGGCAATCAATTTAAAGATGGTACAGCTGAAAAACCAAAATATTCAGGATTATTTTCTCTCCGGATTGTTGCTGCTTCACTTTGTTTGTTCAGTTTCTGTGAACTAAATAATAAAAGCAAGCCTCTTGTTTTGATTTATCTAGGAGCAAATAAACCAAATTTGAAGAATGATGGCATGAAACTAAACCAAGATGTTCTTAGAAAATCAAAGTAGCCAGACTTCATATGAAATTAACCCTGTCATGCAAGTATGTGAGATTCCCATAATAAGGACTTAATTGTTCACCTGAGAAGTTTTTTTTCTTTCTATGTAGTTCCCAGTGTTTAGACAGGGCCACACCTGGAACCAGTTTCTAACCGCTTGAACAAAGGAACTGGTTTGTTCTTCCAAATAAGAGAGACAGATGTCATAGCATCAGTCTTATCCAGTAAATTCAGATCATTTGCATTCGGAGGCCATTTTAAAACACTTAGCGCTGCTTTGCATCTCAAATCTCACCGAGTTTGTTTTCTTTTCTGCTCCAATTATTTCTAAACGATCTTAATGTGTGAGTTTCTTCAGCCATGTTTGTGTTTCCGATTGAGGTTAGAAGCACCGAGTTTAGGTGTTTCTAACCTCGATGTGCTTTAAAAATTAGCTTTGGTCCAACGCAAATGATCTGCTAAGCATCTCATCACGTTCTGCAGGAACCTGGTTTTCAAGTGGTAGAACAAGGACGGGGTGTACAAACTTACTGTCAATTCAAAAGTTCTTGCAGGCCAAAAAAGTACAATAAATAGTAATAAAGTGCCGTATTTTCCAGACTATCAAGCGCACCTCATTATAAGCTGCACCCACAAAGTTAAAAAAACAAACAAACAAACTAGAAACTAACACATATAAGCCGCTCTGGGCTACAAGCTGCTAGTATCTCCGTTGCTCTCGGTTTTCCACAAGGAAAAATCTGCTATTAAGGACACAGCCTGCGTCTCCAACGCCAAACCATGGATTCGTTCACGCCGAGTTTACGTGCAGCAGCTCTATTTCCCTCCTGCGCTACCAGATCGATAGCCTTCAACTTAAAAGCTGCATCATACCGACCTCTTCGTGTTGTTTCCATGGTGAGCGGGTACGAGTTTGAAAACATTTCTCAGTCGCGCCTGCTGCTAGCATGTGCTTGTTCTAAATGAAAATCAATACTTTCTTCTTTGATTTCCAATTTTGACTTCCAATGATTCACTTCCTGCTGAAGAGCCCCCTGGTGGTTGAAGAAAAATCCACAGAAAAGCCACACCGGGCTACAAGCTGCATGGTTCAAAGTGTAGGAAAAAAGTATCGGCTCATAGTCCGAAAAATACGTTATTGTTGTTTTATTTTTATATTGAAAGAAAGAAATGTTATTCAGTGTAGATAAAAACCTAAAAACAATTTTGCATGTTTGCTGTATTAAAAGAAAGGCATCTAGTTTTCTCATTTCTTTATGGGTTTGATTGAACAGTTTTTTTCTCAGAATAAGAACAAGATTCGGGTCACCTTCTTTCAAAACACTTTCTATATTTAACTGAGTTTAATGAATTAAGTAGAAGCTGATTTGAGTGCAGAAAAGTCAGATTGTCTCTTAAAGTCCCTGGATAGACACGGATCTGCTTTTTATAAACACTTGATTAAACAAAAATACTTTGTGCTGAACTTACCATTTTCCAATGGAAAGACGTTACGTTGGAAATAAATTTTACCCTGATTACAAATAAAAGTTCTCCGTCTGCTGGACGGGTCAAATTTGTATCATTCTTGAATCAGTCCATGGACCACAAATGGCCCCCAAGCCGCACATTGAACACCCCTCATCTAGAGTCATTTAACTCTTAGACATTAAAGAACAACCAAAGTTAAAATGACATTGTATTCTCAAGCTAACCTCTTAACTTTTACTGATATTTTCACTCCTTTGTGCTTTCTAGAGTTTCTTTGCTAAAGTTACATTAACATTTTGCCTCAAACTGAAACTTCCTCTTGAAAAGTTGCTGTTGTACAATTGATTTATCCACTCCGGTTGAGACAGAAGCCTAATTAGAGGCTGTTAGCATGCTAACGCGCACGTAGTCTGACACACAAGTACACACACACTGACATGTGTTGACGCCCACACACAATAAGACACCGACAGATTTATTTCTGTCCTTTTTCTCGCTCTGTTTTTTGTCCTCATGTGACCTACAGTTCTTAGAGTTTGTACTTTAACAAGAACTGAATCAAAACATGTTTTTGATCCTTTTCTTGTGGAATTGTTTAACAGTGAATGAAGCTGCTTATGTAAAAAATGGGAGCTGATCAGAAGCGTTGATCTGTGTGTTGGTTAAAGGACAACACCATCCTTTAACCTGTCTCACCTGGAAGGTAGAGAATGTTTCCCATCGTATTGCACCGACAAGGAAATACCGAGCTGAAAATATGGACTTCAAACACCACACACTGAACTCAATTGAGATTGGCAAGGTTTGTCAGTGACTCCTTTGTTCCAGCTCTCAAAGAGTATTTATCTTGTCAAGTACTGATGTATGAACAAAACATGAAGTATGAGCAAACTGTACGACACAAAGGATAAAAGTGTTTTCGATTCTACTTGACAACTTGCACTTTACAGAGACCAGAGGTTGGGACCAAGTAGTTGCTTTGCAAGTCTCAAGTGTTTATCCTAAAGTCCCGAGTCAAGACTGGAGTCAAATCAAGCAGCTGTTAATGTCCCGAGGCTGAAACTTTTCATTTCAAGTCGTTTTCTTTTAAATGCTAAATGTAAAAAATAGATCATGTGTATTTTTTAGATCTCATTTATCTCAAATTATGATAATAAAGTATTTCTGAAATTGTACAGCTCAATTAAATGTGGCTGCAAAAACAGAACTATAATTTTCCAAACTCAAAATTTATTGAAAAATACAAACAAACAAACAAACAAAAAAAACTCCACGTTGAGACATAATATACTGAACAATGTGATTATTCTCAACATGATTTTCCAAAGCAGAAGATCTGTCCTTTCTGAAACAGACACTCTTACATCAACTTGATTTAAGCTGCACATTATTTTGGATGAGCCAAATTTAAAATAGCATGACAAAAATAGCAAACATGTTAAAAACAAACAGTGTCACCAACATGTAAACAACCGTTCTTTATGCAACTTCAAATGTGGGACAAACAGAATCTTGAAAGAAGAGAATCCGTCTGTGATTCACTTCATTTTTGTTGAGAACTTTGTAGTTCATGGAGTCAATAGGAATTATTCTGGACTCTTTATTTTCTCTGTAAAAAATCTTTATTAATTTGATCGGCTCAGAAAGAGAGACGGCCTGCGTTTGTTCATTTATGAGCTAAATTAATTAACGATGCTGTAGGTTTTGGGTAAAAATATCAAGTCTTTTCAAGTCAACAGTTTCAAGCTTGATTCAAGTCCCACTGGAGTAAAAGTCCATGTAAAGTCACAATATCAATGAGTCTGACTTGAGCTGAATGTGACTTAAGTTCACATTTCTGAGAAAAACAGATGGATCCCTGTTGTAAAATGTTCTTTCATTTTAATTTTTTCCCCTTTTTCGCTTAAATCTGTTGATGCTGGCTAAAAAAAAAGACTAATAATGTTAACATTACATGGTCTTTGTGAATATATTTTGTATTTCTTGATTAAACAAGTAAATTGAAAACATTTAAAATTGTAAAAACTTCACATAACTTGACGAAACTGATTTGGGTTTATTTTCCGGTGCTAAGATGTTTACTGAATATCATCCTCTTTGCCCTACATCCTTTCCAACTACCACTGAATATCAGAAATTAGCCAAAAAATGGCTGATATAAAAGCTAATTTAAAATTTGAAATATATATGAAATCCATAATTTTTCTCACCCATTTATTTATTGTCTGAATTTATTCACTGATTCATTGTTGGGTTTGTAAGAAGAGACTGGTTCCCATCGTCAGCGATTGATGAAAGTACAAAAAAATCCTTTAAAAGAGACAAAACGTTGTAGACAAAGGCTCTGAGTCAGTTGGGTAATCTGCCGCTATTGCTCTCAAACAAACCAACGTCCACAGAGGAAAACACTGATTAAGCTTCACTGGGAGGTTTTATTCTAAATGACAACACAAGATAGAAAAAATAGATCCTGAAAAGACTGAATCTGGACCAAAAAATAGAGAAACAGGTTAAAAAAAAACCTCCCCGGTCCGGTATGCTAGCTGTCTTTTTCTCCAAGACACGCCAATGTGATCACCACTGTTATCATCCAGCCTCGGGCGCAGAGAAACTGCCTCTGTTTAGCCTGAGGTTTATCTTCATATCAGCAAAATAAACTGTTTTGTTCTGTTCTAATGCAAGGAAAAAAATTCTCCCCATGTGAACATAGAAAGCTGCAAAATCCTCAGTTTCAAATAATTAAACAAGAAAATAGGATCCAATAGTTTGTTTTCAAGTTTATTTTTGTCTTGGCATACATGAAACTATTCAGGCATCTTTTTAGTCACTGTTTTATCAGACGGTATAACTTTCAAACTGCTTGAAAAAGACAGAAATCCTCCAAAAGAAAAAGCTTTGGTTGGTTTTCTTTACAACTCCTGTACTTTAATAATCTTCTGAGACTCTTGGTTACTTTTGCTGTCAAATCACGACAAATTTAAAGATCAACTGATCATCTGGGAAGAACATTTCAACACTCTACTAACGCTGCAGTAGGTAAGTTTCATTTAACCAACCAAAAACAATCTAATTGGAGCCAGGAGGAGGGCCTTCGCGCTGTCAATCAGCTCGTGTACACCCTGCTCAATGTGCTAATTGCAAAGAAACATCTTACCATTAAACGACAAAAGTTTACTGGCCGCTATCAGTGACCATGCTAATCAGCTGTAGCATTCCTGGCAGACAATGCTAACAGGACAAAGCTGTAGCATATGAGCAGCGTGTACATGGGCTTGATTGACAGCACTAAGGCTGTTGTAGTCTGGACTGGGAGAAGGCAGTTTTCTCATTTTTTCACAGATTATTTGCCTCATATTGTCACGACATCATGGCAATTTCAACAAATATGTAAATATATATATTTATGTTTGTAAAAGTTACATGCTGCAGTTTTAACAAAGTAGCCAGGTAATTATTGACAGATTTAAGCTCAGATTGATCAAACTCTGAGCTTCACTTTCCGTTTCAAGCGTCCCGATAGAGCAGAGCAAATCTTCCTCAGTCGATCTGATCGTGTTGCAACACGTGGAGTGAGAGAGCTGGGATGCTAATGGCACAGAAACCATCCAAAATGTCCCCAAAAAACCAAAACGTAGCCGGTGGTGTAGTTATGTTAGGGTGATTTTATTTACGTCCATGAAATACCAGGCAACAGGCTGATGAGGTCATTGATTTCCTAACATTTCTTAATTTTACCTGCTAATCTGGGATTGACTTTTTACATGTTTCTGAGTTTCATCACTCAGGGAGGGAGAAAAAACTTTAATTAGTGGGACTCCTCTGGATAGCATCAGGATAACATTACACAAAAGCTAGTTTGTTGGTTTCAGCTCTGCTGTTGAATCCTGTCATGAATAAATGGAGGAAGTTAGTTTGTGTTTGAGCTTCCAGTAGGAAACGTGAAAGTTGGATGTTAAAACTCTGTTTGCAATTCAAATCATCAAGCTGATCATTCCAGGTATTGTTGTCTTTGTATATTTCTCCATCAGTTCCTTGAATCGGCTTCTGGCTACGTTTTACTTTTTAAGTTTGTTTTGTTTTGTGTTTGCCTCATTTTGCAAAATGACTAAACATTATTTTCACTTACAAAATCAATATGTTGGCATTTCAAAAATACATTTTAGTAAAAGATTTTAAAAGTGAAACTGCACAGATTTGTTTTACGCAACATAATAATTCAAATGTTTATTGTTGTTCATTTTGTTGTTTCGCTACTGAAAATCTAAAATCCAATTTATCATAAAAAATAACAGAAAGGAAAACTTTTGAATCCAGAAACATTAAGGAAGACTGATGGCAGTAGTTACAAGGAAAGTGAAACATGCTAAATGCTAAAGTACAAGCCTGCACTGCTGAGGTAAAACAGCTTAAAGGAAAGTTGAGTGGAAGGAGAAATTATGCCAGAAAAAGGTTCAGAAAAAGGTCAACCATCTTTTTTAGTAGATTTCTGTATAATTTAATTAAAACATGAAGGTGAATAATGGAAGCTGCTTGAAATGTGATGTTTTCAGTCAATAATGACTTAAAAGTATAAAATATTATGTGGATGAACTGAAAGAAGATTCTGATTGGAGTGACAGTGGTAAATAAACCAGGTTGTGAAATAATTTAAAGGGCCGGTATCATGTTTTTTTTTCCAGGCACACAGTGTCATTTTATACCACAATCAAATAAATATGTCACCTTCAGTTGTGATAAAAATGCTGTTTATATCAAATATGGCTTATAATAAGTTCGACTTCATCATTAAAATTGATTTTGGGCCTCTGTCTCTTTAAAAACTCCTGCTCTTTCTGAAACTCTGCTGTCAGAAAACCATGACAATATCGCTCCAGTTTATTTTATTTTATTTTTCTTACCAACGTTGTACTGAGATGCAGCTCCTATAATGAGCTCAGTTGATGTTCCACCAGGTGTTTGCTAATTGCTGCTGGCTAGTCTGAAGGAGCTGAGTGGAAGAGTCCTGGGGGGAAGTTACTCTGAGAGGTGGAAACTAAACTGTAGCTTTGTTATTCTGCTGTGAAAGTTTTATAAACTCTATAAGTGCTGATGCCAGTCTTGACCAGGAATCTCTTATAAAAAATATTTTTAATCTAAATGTTTGTTTCCTGGTAAAATAAAAGTTAATAATAATAATAAAAACTAATGTAATTCTTCATGACATGAAATTTGATATTTTGGGTTATGATTATGCAGTAAAACCACCAGTTAAGATTTGTTATTTGGATTTATATTAATGCTACATTTCCTAAAAGAAAAAATTAATTAGCAACAAGTTTCTTACTGCTGCATCAAAAACTGTTACTACGGTAACCCAAGACTATTCAACCACATCTGATCAAAACGCAGTCACTGGAAACCCGGCCTCTGTTCTGATTAATCTGTAGGAATTAAGCAACAAGCAAAATCTGTCTGCTTATCATGTATATCAGCATCACACAGTTACCACAAACAGTGGTGTATTTCACAGCCTTGAACCAGACTCCTTGTAATCTCGTTTGTTGAACCGAGAATTGAAACACTTCAGGTGCTCCAGAGATTAAATGTTTCCTGACCTTTGGCTCGACATTTCTCTGCCGGGTTTTCCTCTTTCATTAGAGCTGCTGCTCTTTGAAAACCTTCAGGACGCGATCAAATAGCAGAACCCGGTACGGCCGAGCACACCGACAGAAATGTAGAAACTCCAGCTGCGATTTTGTTAGGAAAAAAAGGGGAAAAAAACCAAAACAACACAATTTCGCAATCGCTGTGTTTTCATTGAGTAAGAAATGCAATTAAAAGCAGGTGAATAACTTCGATCATTAAAAAACATCATCCCTCTGTCACTTCCTGTTTTGTTCTTCGTCTTTTCTGCCAGCAGT
Source organism: Poeciliopsis retropinna (assembly GCA_010277075.1). Classification (NCBI taxonomy): domain Eukaryota; kingdom Metazoa; phylum Chordata; class Actinopteri; order Cyprinodontiformes; family Poeciliidae; genus Poeciliopsis; species Poeciliopsis retropinna. Next base: position 235,500 of record VMRM01000016.1, on the reverse strand, counting down.
AACATCCGGATGTTGATCACATGACTCGTGATGCAAGAACAGGGTTTCGATTGCAGCTTTGTGAAATACATTAATGTCGACACCGCCAAAATAAAACACCTCATCCTGCCGCAAAAGTGTTTTTTTATTGAGCGAATTCATTTTTGTAAATCTAATTTGCACAGTTTTAAGATAAATGGAAAAGCAGTTGGAGTCACAGAATCAGAAAAATATCTGCGATAGTCTTATTTATCCCACAGTTTAGATTATTCCTGCAGCAGCATGTCTATAATCTGATGAAATACTTCAAATTCATACAATCCAGAAGGATCCTGCTCATATTTATATTGGGCCATCAAAGACGAGTTTCAGATGAATGATTTCAGATTTCAGTCCTCTTGTTATTCCTTAACAAATACAATAAAAAACTCCCTATCTTTGTCCTTTATGGTCCTCTGGTGTTTGAGTTTTCCATGATGCCTATTTATATTCATTTAGTGCTTGCCATACTCTGTTGAATTCCCTATAGTCATTATTGTTCAAAAGGTGTTGCCATATAGAAACAACCATTTAGCTCATTCTTGTTCTGTTTCTTGTGTTTTTATTTATTTACTTCTCTTAGATTATTTTTTCTTAGATCAGTTTTTTCTCCTTCACTTTTACATAATTTGAGTTCCTGTTCATATTCTGTGTTTATTATGTTTCATCCTCCATGAATCTACTTGTTTCCGTCTCTCACAGCTGCAGCTGGTTTGTAATCAACCACCTGCGTCTTGTCAGTGATCGCACTCCTCAGCATTTAATCCTGCTGGATTATTTCCTGCAGGATTATTCTGCTATCCTGTCCGCTCACTTCCGCAGTCCATGTCTTGAATTTTCACCAATATTTTGCTGTAAATTGGAGAACTTTAAACTACAAACATGACAGAAGGTGCCCGTAAATAATAAGTAAAGGATTTTTAAAAAGCTATGATCAATTTTATGATTTCTGGGTGTTTTATTTGGGCCATCAAACATAAATATTCATTATATTTTTTTAAAACTGTCATGAAAAACTTTTTTTTCCCTATAAAGTAAAATTTTTTTTAAAATAACTTTTAAAAAAATCTTTTCTTCAATAAACTAACCATGCAACACATACTGAAACTTTAAAAAAAAATACTAGTTTTGTAACACATTCTATCAAAACACCTGCTAAATTGAGACCTCAGCTCCAGCTGTGAGGGAAACCATATGGAGGATCCCACTGTGTGAATAACATGAACATTTTGTATGTCTCATAATCTGAACAAGGTTTGAAGTAGATGAAAAAATTCACATACTGTTTGATTCTTCTTGCAGCTTATTAATAATTCCTGTGATTAGACGATCTGTTTGTTTATAGAAGCGATTAGAACCTCATGTTGGTGCAACACATTGACTTTCGGATCAATTTAAGACGGATTGATTAATATTGAGGCGCTGCGCCTCATGCTCTTTGGTATCATCATGACGTCTGTCTGTGGAAAACAAAACTGTTTTTCAAGAAACTGGTTAAAATCACTGTTATAAAAAAAACTCCACTGCTGCTCGTTTGATGGTTTAAATGTTTCTCAACTTTCTGTTGAATCTACAAAAACTTTGTCGTGTTTTATATTAAATGTTTTTGACTCTGGCTGTTAAAGAGCCCTGAGATTTATTACAAACTTAAAGTTTTTTTGTTATCTGTTGTATTTTAACTTTGTTGCTGCAAGTATTTTGTTATGACAGAATAAACTTTGGCTTATTCACTGGGAAGAATGGACTGATATATTAGAGGTTACAGTGGAGGTGTTTTTCTTCTCCTTTCCACAGAACCTCCTTTGAACCGGGTTTGATTTAGAGACGGCAGTATCAATCAACCAGAGATGGAAAAACTGAAACTCCCTACAGGAGAGAGCCAGGAGGGAAGCACCGCGTTCGTGACTGAAAAGATTTAAAAGAAGAATTTTATGTTTTAAGTTTCACTTTTTCTCCTCTCACTCACCAATGAATAAATTATTATATTACTCTGATTTTATAATTAAAATGTCTAAAGACAAATGCACATTTCTCTGGTTGACTCAGTGTTTCACTATAATTATCCAACGAATATTTATTAACAATTTCTTAGTTTATAAATCGACTCTTGGCCTTTTTTTATTTCAGACATCCTCCATTTCTCAAAAAGAAATGTGCAGGATCTCCTAATTTGGTTTTATTCAATTATTAACTTAGACGTCTTTAGTAGTTATAACTACCAGTGCAGATGATTTTTTGCTCTTTTTATTCACAATTACAAGTAATCTTTCTTTATCTCTTGTATGCATGGTGCTCAGAAGAAATGCTGGTGCTAATTTTAAAATAGTCTGTGTCAGAGAACAACAACAACATGTGGATGTTTTGATTTGTCAGAACAGCTTTGAGAAATCCCAGTACAAACTGAACTGGACCACAGTGAACCAGTTCATCTAAGAATGGGATTAAACCCAAGCTAACCTGGTTCCAGTTTAAAGGCTGGAACCAGTTGGTTTTTATCAATTTCATGTTGCAGGATTATTTCCACAGGAGTTTTCAGGGCAGCCATTTTAGATTTTAATGGATTTGGTTGATAAGAAAAGTTCAACTTTGTGAAATTGATTTTTTCTTTTTCCTTCTTTCTGGAACATTTTTATGAAGTTTTCCAACTTAAAATGTTGAAATGTTTACTTGACGGTGATGTTTTGTAGCCCACGACTTTAAATGTATAATTTTGTTTGTCAAAATGTTTTGCTATAATTTGCTTTAATGGTCTTCTGGACAAAAACTAAAATAAGAAAAGGTGAAATGAAGAGGAGAGAAGTTTTGGCATCTTTTCTGGACTAGAACTGTTTTGTCTTTGTCATCTTACTGTTAGAGTCATTTATTCTTAATTTAATTTCTCTCTGTGGCATTTTATTTCACGCTGCAACAAATGGTGAAGCTTATGTTAATAACTCTGTTATGCAAGCTATATTTGTTTATCTTATTGTGCGTCTTATTAAAAAAAGCAATAAAAATTAATAGACGACCCTGACAGATTTGTGTTTTGTTTTTGTTGTCCAGACAGACATGTTGGAACAAAGTAAAATTAAAAATGAAATCGCTTTGAAACAGAATTAAAGAACAGCGTGAATGAGGAATATTCTCACTTTTTAATTCCTTGCACAAATATTTACCTTTCTTAAACTTTTTGGTCTGAAATAAAGTAAGATTTAATTAGATCAAACTACACTCAAACTTTAAACTAAGCATATCAAATATATTAATTTCACACATAAAATATCTATTTAATTTTTTAGTCTTGAATGTGATTAATTAACCATAAAATTATTTATGTTATGATTCAAATCTGATTCAAGCAGAAGTTTGTTTCTCATGGCAAACCACACGAAATGTAGATTCTGTGAATAGGTTAAGGATTATAATAGAAAACATTTTATTTATTGCAGCTTTTTACGTTTCATTTGGTATTTCTATTAAACATTTTTGGCCTCCTCTCTCACCTGCCTCCACTTTTACGCATCTCTTCCTGAAACAAAGCCTTAAAATGGTCCTTTGTTCTTCCTGCCTGCGGTGCTTAGATGTTATCCTGGCTAAGCTACATTCAGAGTTTATTGTCAAACCTGTTCTCCTTCATACCAAAAACCGTACAAACATGCACACACGTAAAAACATGTGGTGGATGATTGTACCGCACTTCCTACTTGGAAACGTGGCGTTAGTTTAAGTCAGAAGGGTGTGGCTGAACTGAAACTGACTGGGTTCAGATTTTACATGCATGTTTTGAATTCAGTCTGGATGTTAAATACTTATTATTCTAACTGAGCCGAACTCAGAGCGAGTACGTCACACTCTGAGCTGCTAAACTTTACTATTTTAGGCATAAACAGCAAGTTTTAAACGTTTCATTCTCTGGTTTATGTCTGCAAAATTAAAGTATATTTTTATATGGGCATGATGTGTGAATGTTCCGACTTTGCTACATAGTTTTTGCAATAATAAAACAAAGAGTTTCTTTTATTCTTCCTCTTAAAGAGGAAGAAAAAGTAAGATCTTATGGCGTGTATGGAGATGTTGCAAGTCAAAAAAGGTTTAAATTGCTTTTATATGTGTTGTGATTATTGCATTTAGATCAGATTCTCGGTTGAACTTGAACAAGCAGAAGCAACATTTTAAGGCATTTATTGCATTTAAACATTGAGAAAATCTGTTGGAGGCTCATTATTAAGCGTATTAGTGCCATGCTGAGAAAATAAAAACAATTACATGAATAAATTCGTAGGAGAATAAAGTCATGGTATTACAAGACAAAAGTCAAATAAATACATTATTCTTGTATTATTTCATCTTTATTCTCTATTATTTTACATTTTTTTTGTTCGTACGGTCGCAACACTCCTTCAGACTCACCAGCCATTTTATTTGATGCACCAGTTTTCACCAGTTTCAACTTGATGCCTTCAGGCTTCAGCAAGTGCTGGGAAAAGTTTGGTAAAGTTCAAGTCGGGCATCGGAAGGAGGAAGACGGTGGCCTGGTTTGAATGTCATAAAATGTTGATCTGAGTCGAGTCAGAGAACTTGATGTACTCGGATTCTCATGCATATCCATCCCTGTGGCTTACAGACAAAAGCTGAAGAGAGAAAATATTCAATAAGTAGATGTGAGGATGAAAATACTCAGCTGATGATTGGATGAACTGGCTTGAGATGACAGACAGACAACAGCTTGAATAATCACTTGTTGAATAAACTAATGCAAAATACTGACTCTGAATGCACAACATGAAGAAAACTGAAGCTGTAATTCAAAAAAACAAAACTGGGCAACAAGATTGGGGGAGAAAAATGTTGATCAATTTAAGCTGCGATATTTCCTTCCTGTTGTCTTTTTTTTTTCTTTTCTGCCAGTAGAAACAGCCGATTGTTTATCATGTGACTCGTGATGTGATGAAAGTGTTTCCATCGCAGCCTTGTGAAATAAACCAATTTCAAAACAGCCAGAAAACATCTAATCCTAATGCCAAACATTTTTATTGATGTTTCCATTAAGCAAATAAATGTTCAAAATGTCAAACTGCACAAATATACGATCAACAGAAATACAGCTACAGATGGGATTAAAGGAAATACTGAGAAATTATATCATATCTGCCTTTTATAACTGTTTAAACACAAAATATACCATAATATGCATTGAAACATGCAGTGTAAACAGTTTTAGTCTTCCTCATTTCTTCTCTTTGGGGTTCAGCCAATCAGGGACAAAGAAAATGAAAGACGCTCCTCTATTGGTTGCTTTGCTTATAAAGAATCATTTCAGGTCCTCGGTCTATGAATAGGCGATCTTACTGTGAATAATTAGGAGTCATGTTCCATAGAAAAACATCCTGAAACATGAAGAGGCTCCACAGGCTGTGCGTTGACTCCAGTCCGTTCCTCTTTAGGCCCAAAGATAATAACTTTAGTTTTGTTTCTGTGCAGCTGGAGAAATTTTTGGCACACGCACCTGGATTATTCTGAACATCTGCTCATCAGATATGTCAATATGGACCAAAGTCTCTGAAACATCGTTCTGACACCTTCTTGAATCGTAAAGCAGATCAATCAATCACTCGATCAAATCAATCAAATTTTATCTGTATAGCACATTTCAGCAGCAAGGTATTTCAAAGTGCTTTATATAATAAACACAGAAACACAAAGTAATGCAACATAGAATCAACAATCAAAAACTACATTAAGTCAAGTGTCATAACTTGACTTAACTTGAATATTAAAACATTTTTAATATTCAACTTACAAAACTCAGTTAAACGTGATGTTTAACCTACAAAACTCAGCCAATGGACATTGACCAGATCTGAAGGTGTACCTAATAAACTGGCCGGACGGTTTGTATTTTGCCAGCAACTAACAGTGGTAAAAAAAAAAATAGCTTAAATATCTCCATTGTGTTACTTTATGCCTACATTTTTCCAAGTTTTTCAAAGAAATGTTTTTTTTTTGTTTTTTTGTTTTTAAGTCTGCATTTATCTGAGATCAACGCCCAAATATTCAGGACTGAACAATCAGGAACACTCCCAAAGATGAAATTATCTATAAGCAAAGATACGGAGCAATGAGAGCGAGTATAAGGATGACTAGGGTCATTGTTTTTTCAGGCTGTTTGTTTGGAGACAAAAACAAAATGCTCCACCTTGGAAAACCTCTGAGAGTGCATCAGGAGATAACAATAATGTTGAACTCATTAGATTTAACTTTATGCTTCCAATGTCAACATGACCAGCTTTGGAAACGACCCAGTCCTATTTAACACCAGTTATCAATTTCCCAGCTATCAAGGTTAGCTGTTTACAACTGGCAGCCATGACTAAGAACAAATTCAGTTTGAAAAACGTGAGAAATAATCCCTCAACTCCAAGTTTCCTTTCTGTTCAGTGATGAGATTGAAAGTTTGGTGTAAAACGATCAAACTGAATCTTTGTGTTACTCAAAGTGGATTAAAGAGAAAACACTCAGGTGATCAGAAGGGAGAAGGGAGGGACGAGTTGGAGGAGGAAGCATGAGGAAGAGGAGGAGGTGAGTCAGAGTATAAAATGCTGCTGCGCCGCTTCAGCTGACTTCAGACATTCACTGACGTTTCCTTGTCCGAGTTTTAGTTTCTGCTGAAAATAGCAACATGTTCGGACGGTGAGTAAACGCCTCATGTTTTCTGTTTTTTGCTTTTCCTGCCGTCCGCCTGTTTTCACTGCCAGATTGTATGTCAGGTTTACAACATCCGGAGGAATTAAATCATTTTTACGTCACTGCTGCACCTGCTTGTTTATGAAAGTTAAAGTTTCAGAACTGTTCAAGTTGTCACTTTAAATCTTGATTTATTTTAGTGGTTTTTGATTTTATTCGTTTGAAATTCATTTCACTGATGCTGAGTTTAGAAAAAACCTTCATATAAAAGTTGCTCTTGTCTATCTTTTTAGTCAAATTAACCCTTAAAAAAGGTGTTTGTGTTTTTTTATTTCCCTGTTTTACTTCATTTTTGAGCTTTTTGTGTTAAATTAACTCGGTTAAAGTAACTTCAGTGTTCCTGAGTGAAGCCCTCATCATCAGATTGCCTTCATGAAGCTAAAAGCATCTCTTTGAACGTCTGCGCTGGTTTTCTATTGCAGCTTGTAGTTCTCTATACATTGGAAAAGAAGAGACGCTTTGTAGGTTTTTTTCCCCCCCGTTCTGTACAGAAACACAAAGAAAGTCATTTAACCCTTCAGGTTGAGAAATGGTTTCCCCCAGCTGCCACCGAACACACCTGAGGCTCATCAGCAGCCATTTCCCATCCATCTTCACTCTCAAATCTGATATTTTTGGTTGTTTTATCTCTTGAGAAGGTCTCCAAATGCTTCATAAAAATCCATATTTTAAATTTGATGGAGTCACAGACTGAAAATCTGCAGTTTGTCTCTTGCTGTTCAACTTGATTGCAAAGGGAAGCAGCACTCAAACAAGCTGCAGTCATTGGAGTCGTGCTGAAAAGTTTCTTTTTGTGTTTTTTTAGATGTGTTGTTCTGCTGCTGTGCGCCCTCGCTGCTGTTTCCCTCGCAGCACCGCTCCAAAGTAAGCCGCTATGTCATCAACATCACCCAGAACCGCTCTTTGTGTTCACGCCGACTGATCCGGCAAATTACTGCAACTTCTGTGAAACGATCATGTTTCACAAAACTCTGGAGTTATTTTCATAAATTTGAATATTCTTTTACTTATTACAGTTTAATCCCTGATGTATTCTCCTTTCTGAGTCATTTTATAATTTATAAGTTTAAGTTGTTGCTGCTCAGTTAGACCATAAAACAGCAGCAGATTGATTATTTTGGATTACTTAAGATAAAGCTTTTCCCTCCACACTTTGACCAACAGGTAAAAACTTGAAGCAGAAAAAAACAGAGCAATCCAATATTTAAATTCAGCCCATTATTTGTCTTTAAAATTTATTATTTTTATTTTAAGTTTTATGTAAGTTCAGATAAATCTACTTGGAGTCCTGGTAGCATTTAGCAGAATCCACACATTCACATTTATGATGGTTTAAAAAGGACAGGCTTGTGTTTTCTTTTCCATGCTTTTAAAAATTAGCTCACTCAGCTAGCATGTATGCTTCTCTTTCCCGTTTTGAAGAGTGGCTAACAGAAAAGAGCTTGTATTTACATTATATTTTAACTTCAGAGAAACAGAAAGCCTTGACTAAATATTTCAAAGCCAATATTTGATCATTTTAGCAAAGTAACGAATAAATTACAAACTGCTTCAGTTGTATTTATTTTAAATAAATTTGAGATGTTTGATATTTTAGTTTAAAATGTTCCCACTAAATAAATGCACTGATATTGACATTTGGGTATTTTTATTGTGAATTTTATTGCGATCTTATATTGCTGCAGGAGATGAGTTATTTATTTAAAGGCCTTTGCCTTTAAATAGTGTTTTTATCAAATGTTTTTGAGTTTCACTAATCTTTATTTTTCTTTGTTTTACAGCAAGTGCTCCAGAAGATGGTAAATATCAATGTTTACAACTTCGATACATTGTATTTTTTAAAAGTCCAACCTTTGGGAGGCCATTAACATCTTCAGGAAGCAACCAATCAGAGAAGAGAACGTTTTCTGTTTCTAGCAGCTACTGCCCCCTACAGGCGGCGGCGGTCACTTCAGTTCTGAACTTCATCAGATTTTAACTGCTTTTTGTTTCTTTTTCTTTTTGTTACAGAGAGAATCGCAGCTCTGATGAAGCACCTGAATGGTAACAGCTCAATTATCTGTCAACAGTAATCCTGAAACCGCTGAAGAGTTTTTAATAATGTTTTTTTTCATTATTATTTTTGTTTTATGTTTTAGAGAAAGCTACAGATAAACCTATGACCTCACAGCCAGGTAACAAAGACACTGACAGCTCCGACTTTATTAAAATATAGAGAACAAAGACACACCTTGAACACTGTAAACATTTTTTGTTTGCTTTGTTTTGTTTGTTTGTGTTGTAACCTGGGAGACAAAATATATAACTCATAATAACTGTGCTAAATAATATTTATTTGTATCTTTTAACTCATTCAGACTCTGATGAGACAACTGAGATCCCAGGTCAGCATCAGATTAAACCTCTGAGGCATCAGAATATATTTATATGTTACTATATTGATGATTTATAAGGTTTAATAACCAATAATCTGTTTTTTCTTCTAGTCGAGTCAGATGAAACCGACTCAGATGCTACCATGACTGAAGGTAATATAAATATTTCATATGTCAGTTTGTTGCTTTTCATCATTTTCCAGTTGTGTAACTGTTTAAAAATAAAATCAATCTACTTTAATATGGAGGTTAAAGATTTGCTGCCTTCAGTTTTCCAATTTTACATTTTCTGTTTTTTATTTTAATGAAACGTAATATAATATTTAAACTTGGCATAAAATGGAGATAAGAAAGTTTCACTATCAGACAAACAAATACCCAACCAGAATATGTTAAAACAATAATTAATAAGTATGAATATATGAATATATAATATTAACTGTAATGTTTATTCATAATTATTTTTTACACAAGTATTTAGCCATTGTTATAGTTACTCTTATAAATAGTTTCCATATTACAACTGATACTGTTGTAAAGATTTATATTATTTCTGATGTTTTTCTTCTTGTTTGTCTCTGAAAAGCTCCAGAATCTGCTGAAGCCTCTGAGGTTTCAGGTCAGTGTTTTTCTCTAAGTGTAAAAGGAAATGTTTTTGTTTTAATTAATGAAAGAAAAATGTTTACCATCATATATTTGGTTTTCTATTTTAATACAATATGATGTGGCATACTTGGCAGCACTGTTGCCTCACAGGAACCCCAAGACCTGCATGGAGTTAGCATTTAGTTAGCATGGAGTTAGCATTTAGTTAGCATGGAGTTAGCATTGAGTTGGCATGGAGTTAGCATTTAGTTAGCATGGAGTTGGCATGGAGTTAGCATTTAGTTAGCATGGAGTTAGCATATTGTTTTCTTGTGCATATATGGATAAATTACAAAATGTTCTAATATTTTGTCTTCCAGAGGAGAAAGAAGAAAGTGATCCAGATTCTTCTGTAGCTGAAAGTGGTAAAAACATTTAATCCATGTCTGAATCAGACATTGTTCCTTTTTCTGTTTTCTATCTCTATTTAATAGATGTAAGTCTGGCACAAATTTTGCCTGAAAAGCAAATAAAACAAAAAAAAAAAAGCATTGATCATCTTTCCAGTTCACAAATTTTTCATGTAATCGTACTATCAGTGAAATCTGACATGATGTGACTCATTATTAATTGTAGATGAAAGCAAAGAGTCTTCTGAGAAAACTTCAGGTAATATTTATTTCACCTGTCTGAATCTGTGGCTGTGTGTTTCCCTGAAACCTCACCTGTCCATGTTTTCACCTGCATTCATTTTTCAGCTTCTGCTGAATCAGACGAGAAAACAGATTCACCTTTTCAACGTGAGTCTTCAGTTCATCACCAATTTTTACTCTTTCTGGGGTTTTTTTATCGAAAAGTTGCTTAAATGCTTAAATTCCTTATTGTTCGTGTTTATCAGCCAGTTCAGTGGAGACTCATGGGACATCTTTCATAATGAAGAACTCTGAAGGTGAGGAGGAAGACAAAACACGTAAAACGGAGAACCGTCACATTCAGCCATTTTTATGTTTAATTAACTCATCTGGATGTGTTCAAATATCCTTTCGCCTGCAATGTGGTTTTACAGCCTAAAATGTTGTAAATGTGTCACATTTTATGCAAAACATTTTTAACATACTTCCAACCAGGGCCGGATTCATAAGGATTTGGGGCCCCGGGCTGGAGACTGTTTTGGTGCCCAATCCATTACAGAAAAATGTTTTTCTTCATGTAACTTTGAACATATTAGTAGGTAGAACTATAAATCAGCAGATAAAAACTGACGCATGTTAGGTTTAATATATCCTCTAGCTAATAACTCAATGTTGCTTCCAAAGAAATCAAGTTTATTATTGTTTCTTGTGTAAAAATCCTCAAAATTTAATAATATTCACCTAATTATGGGTTGTGAGTTTTCCATAAATTACGTTCACAAAACTTCCAGTCATTAAAAAAAGAAAAGCCTTGAAAAAGAAAGGTAAAATAAACAAATAAACAATTATTTTACTAAATAGCCAAAAGTTCCCAGGTTGAAAATTAAAAGGAGGATTTTTAGAAACTGGAAGTCCAACTCCTAAAGATATATTTACACAAAAAGTATATTTTATTTTATTATTGTTTTGTCATTTTAAACTTTTATGTCTATAAAAAACTTGAAAACTTCCCAAATTGTAATTAGTTAACATTATTGGTGACATACTTTACTTTTGGACTTTTATATAAAATAATTTTTATATAGATAAATTAATCCATCAACTATTAATATCAGTATTACTGCCTTTGTCTTCAACATAAAGAAAATTAAACAAAACTTGTGTTTTGATTTCGCAGATGACGACACTTCCAGTAAAAGTGAGTATTTATTGATTGTATTCAACAGACTCACGATGAGATAAAAACAGCAAATAGGAAACTTATAATCGTATAATCCAGTAATTTCATGAGTTTTCTTCATGTTCCTGCGTTTACCTGTGTGGCTTTGATAAAACGTCTTTATTATGAGTTTAATTCTGCTCTCTGTTCGTGTTTCTAGGTGTTTCAGAATCATCTGAGGAACCAAGTCAGTTTAACGTTCATGTATTTTATTACTTAATGCTGTTAAAATCCACAAAGTTAAATGTTTTACTTTCCTCTTTTAGCTGCTTCCGATGAGGACAGTGAACTGAAGGAAGACTCCGAGGGTAAGAATGTAAAGATTTATAGATTTATCTCTTCAATTGTGCTTCGATTTCTGTTCAGAGATAAGTGGTTTGTTAATGAAAACAAACAAAAATTATTTTAACATTTTGAGTATTTCTACTTCAAATTATTTTATTTATTTATTTATTTTTTACTTTTTTATTTTTCAAGATGTTGGTGATAACCCTAAAACTTCTGAGGAGAAATCTGAAGGTGAGATTAATTTAATTTAATTTATGTAGGCCTGCCACCACAAAAGATTTTTATAGATGATAAATTGTCTAAGAAATTATTGCGATAAAAAATAACATTGTTGTTTTGAGACCATTTTAAAGTGCATAATAACAGCATAATTCAAAATTGTCAATAAACTTTGAATTTTAATGAACATTTAACACTGGAACAGGAAGAGATTTTAAATACCCAAAATAAATAAACAAAAAAACAGAAACAACAAATAAAATTAATTATTAAGTCTCTTTTGTTCTGCAAACAAAACCGTCCTTCAAATAAAGGATAGTTGAGATTAAAACACCAAACTGAAAATTTTATTCATTCTGCAAATGGAAATAATTAATTTCAGTTTAACTTACAAAATGACTATTTAATTTATTGCTTATTCAGACAGGCTTAGCTTTACGTTGTCTTTACATTTTTAATTATTATTTTGACCGTCAGCATCATAAATGCTTTTATTTTGAAGGTGCTCCTGATGTGGCTGGAGGTCAGATTCACTTTTATTTTATTGAAGCCGTTTGATATTTAATGTTCTGATTATTATCACATGCACAAACTTTATTTTTTCTGAAATGTTATTTTAAATCATTATTTTTCTCCACCAGCTCTGTTTGAAGAGCTCGACAGCAACACGTCAGAGGAAACATCAGAAAGTAAGATTACAATTAAAATTCATTCCTTGATACTGATTTATGTTGTATTTTTATTTTATTTTAAATCGTTTTTTCTCATAGATTCTTCTGAACCCAAAAGTGGCGAAATATCAGATGAAAAACCTCAAAGTAAAGATTATATTTATAGTTACTTAATTTGTATTTCTTGTTTTTAATATTGTTCCTTTGCGTCTTAAATCTTGTTTTCTTTCTTTTAGCTGCTTCTGAAGACAAAGACAACAAGTCTGAGGAAAAACCTGAAGGTGAGATTTTTTTAATTTAGATTAGTTTGTTTAGATTTTGCAAATTCAAAATGAATGTAACCAGACTTGGGAAGTAACTAGTTACATTTACTCAATTACGTTTACTTCTGTAACTTTTTTTGAAAAACAACTATGCTGTACTTTGAGTAATTTTGTTGTGAAGTATTTCTACTCCTACTTGTGTAAAATTTCTGTATTTTCTACCCATTGAATGAAAAACAAAAATTCACCAGACACAGATCTGCAGTTTTTGTTAAAGTTTTATAAACTGCAATCCGATCATATTGACAGGTTAAATTAAGTCACATAAAGTCTATTTCAATTGGTGAAACCTTATTTATTTAACAGAACTCAGCCAATTCCTGATCAAGCACGTGGCGACAGTGGAGAGGAAAAACTCTCTGTTAACTCGTAGTTTGCTCTAAATTAGAAAAAGAGTGAAGGATTTGCACTAAGTTTTGTCTTGGCTTCATTTTGGAAATAAAAGTTTTTAACCGGCAGTAAAATCTATGGGCAGTTGCTCTTTTTATCTAAGACCTTTGAATATTTTAAATCCTTCCTTTTTTTAAATTTTTTATTTTAGTTAATTTTGAAATGACCAACGTCCAGATGCCAGAGGACAGCACTGATGGTGAGACTCAGAATCAGTTTGTTCCATTAAAACAGTTTAATGAGGTTTTACTTTATAATCTTTTCTTTCTTCCAGCTGCTTCTGATCAGGTCACCGTGTCAGACGAAGACACTAAAGGTCGGGTTCTGATTTATATTCAGAATATGTCTCTAAAAACATACTTAAAATAACCTCTTATAACAGTAACATTGATTATTTCGATAAACTATTTTATTTGGTTTAAGGACATTTATAAAGTTGGGGATTTCCAACAGGAAGATTTTTTATTTTTTGCTTTCCTTATCCTGTGATGAGCAACAAGATAAATAATGTTCCTCATCCAACTTTGTCTATCAAAGTCTGTTTGCTTGTTTATTTTAATCTTTTCATTTTGAAGATGTAAGTCCTAATTACTCATTTTGTATATTTCTGTTTATAAATATAAATACTTTCCACTTATAAGCAGAAAATTCTGAATTAGTCATTTTAATTTCCTAGAAACTGATCAACTTTAGAATTATTGGTGGTTAATTAATTGGGAAACTGATGCTTTTGTCATAAAACATGTTGAAATTGGAGACTTTTGGGGCTAAAACTACTGCAATAAGAGATTTATTTTAAGTTTTTAGGGTTTTTTTGACCAGAGACGGGCAGTAAAAAATTATAAATTTGTGCAAACACTCAAACTGATTATATTTGGCTCATCTATATAAGATGTTATAAAGATAGAATTTAAAACTAATGCAAGTTTTGTAATAGAAAATATTTATTGCAAAGGGAAATAAAATGTTGCTGTTCACATATTAATTCACAATTTTTCAATGAGTTTTTGCACAAAGTGAACGCTGCAGAAAAATGTCCTGTAGCAGTCTGTATTGCAGCACATTTGAAGACGCCTCTGACTGAAGACACCTTTTCTAAGACAGTCAGGGTTGGCCTTAATTTTATTGATTTTTATGTAAGGTGTTTTATTTCTGCAAAAATTGTCAACTAAATAAAATTATATATATATAAAAACCAGTTATTAATATATTTATATTTGATTTCACATAAACTGGCATCTTTGAAGAACTTGAAAGCAACAAAATATTAATAATTAAAATTAAAATATTTTTATTTTATTAATAATTTCCAACAAACTGAAATGTTTCTTTGAAAACTTTTAAATCTAATCCATTTTTTTATTTTTGCTCTGTGATTTTTAGCTCCTGATGGTTAGAAAATGCAAACAGCTGCATTAAATTAGTATTTTTGTTTCTGCAGAAGTAACTGATGATTCAGCCCCTGAAACTGAACCCACCTCCGGTAAATATTAATTATTCTGTTTAATCAAAAGCAGCAATAACTCCCATGTTTTCATTAAATATTCTGCTCTTTGTGCACATCTGTAGACTTCTAAGTATATTGTAAATATAAAATAAATCATAGTTTTTACTCCTGCTATTATTATGGAAGTTAAATGTAGGATTAATCTAGATACTTAATCTGTGGTCTCATCCTTGTTCAACTCGTTTGTCTGCATAAATCGCTGGTCTGACGGTAAATCTTTTGTTTTCTCACTAAGCTTTTCTTCCTCCTTCTCTTGCATGCATTCCTGCTAATCTGAGACAAGAGGGAGACAAAAGTTTCTCTTAACTTTAACAGGAAAACACCTGCAGACGTTTTTGGAAACCTTTTTCTTTTTTAGTTTTTAAACTCTTGGCTGCTGAAGTTGCAGGAGATGCAATAAGCAGCACAAAGATTTTAGTGTTTTTTTTGGTTTTCTATTACTGGAGCCTCATTTTTAGGTACAGAAATAAGGAAATTACTCGTTTTAAAAAGTGCTGAGTCAGTGCTAAAGAGTATGTTAAGATTTGTAAGATATTATCTTTCAGTGAACATTTCTCATCACATTAGCGTCTTTTGGATCCTTAAAATCAGTTTCTTAACTTATCAATGAAATCTGTACAACTAACAGTCTTTAATGGAACCGTTTCTAATATTTGGTGCAGCATGTTATGCTTTTTGTTGAATTGAACTGATAAAAATGCAGCTGTAAACATTTCACACAGATAAATTTGTTTTATTAACTATAAAAACCCTCACAGCTGCAAAGCAAAGTTTTATTGTTCTAAAACAATAACAATCTTTACGTTTTCTTTTGTGTATTAACATTGTGAACCAATGTGCTACTTTGCGGATTTTCATGTATGTTATTTAATTTTATTTGCACTAGTACTTATTGTTATTGATTTTGAAGTTTTGTTTTGTCTTTCTCCCCTTTTCGAAGACAAATTAAAAAATTATCTTTTATGATTCACATTTTCAAAAACACATTGGTGCGGTTAGCCTCTCTAAAACAGGAGACTTGGTGTCTAATCCCTCAGATTAATTGACGCAAGCATTTCTAAATCCAGCACCATCGCAGAAACAAAGGTTGAAAGCACAAAAATGTTCTCTCCTCAGCCTTCCTGTTAGCTGCTGAAAATCTCACTCTCTTGATCTCTAAAAATACCCCATAACTTACTTTCAACAGATTTTTGTATGTGTGTATCCTTAGTTAGCTGTTAGTGTTTCCATCGGGTTTCTCATTAGAAGAATCTTCTGTGAAGTTGAAAATTTCTGTAAATCTTTCCTTTGATTTCTTTAAACTGTGACCTTCTGTTTATCAGCATTGCTAATGTATCTTTTCGGCCTGATTATTTTTCCTGTAGATGTGGAAAAGGACGAGTTTGAAGAAGAGCTTGACAGTGAAGTGGACGGTAAGTCGATGTCATAAACACCTAAATTAAAGCAGCAGTAAAGAAACAGGCAGCGGTTAAAACAACCGCTGGCATCATTAGTGCCACTTATATTGTTTCTGCTAAAACCTAAATCTGTTTAGTGCATGGAGAAACAAAACCAAGGATTTATTAACAAATAAATATGTATATTTCCAGGTGAAATCACTGATGCTAAAGGTAAGACTGTGAGCTAATTTTAAATAAATTCCTCCATAGAGGCGGTAAAACTAGATAAGCTGGATGGTTTTCAACATAAGTTTAGTTGTTTCTCATTTGATGCCAATAATTTGACCGTTTTTAAACTGACTGACATGTTCCACATCAACAGGACGTAATCAGAAGACACTCATTAAATCAGCTGGGATTAAATTACTCTTGCAACAGACCAGGATTTAATTGCCAGTCCAGAAATTAACCAATCAGATTCTTGCATCTTTTTGCTGAGTTTAATTAATATTATCATATTTCACAACTTTACCGTAGTAATTGCATCAAGCTGAAGAAAATATTAAGCAAAAACTAGCAGTTTTTGTACATTTTTCATCACAGGATTAGCTCTGTTGGAAAAAAAATAAAAATCTGACTTTAATCCAAGTCTGAATTCTGAGATTAAAGTCAGAATTATTTTTATTTTATTTTTATTTATTTATTTTTTCAGTGGCCTTAATCCTTTTCCTCGGGTTTCTGTCTGATCCACTCCAAAGTCATCAATCGGATAGAAATGTTTGTTTTTATTATCTAAAAGCTTCACTATCTTTAAAATTACTTTTTCTACATAACATAATTTTCCTTTTTAATCACAATTAAAAACCTACCATTTATTATTACTAGACATGACATAAATCATATCTAATAATTTGATTTGTTTTTTAAAGTCAGGATCTATTTCATCAAGATTTTCTTATTTTTAATGCAAATTAAAAATGTAAGCTGACACCAAAGTTTTAATCTTTTACTTTTTAAACGTTTAATCTGTAAGTGTTGCGTTAAATGTAATCGACCTGTTTTTTCTCTCCAGATAAGGATGAACTGAGTGACGACGCTGATCTGAATGACGGTGGTAAATATCAAATTTTACGAATTAACTATAATTTACACTGCAAAACACACAATCTGAAGTATTTTTGACCAGTTTCTAGTCAAAATATCTTAATTCAAGTAACTTATCAGAGAGATATAGACACTTGTTTTAATTAAATAATTCCTTGATATTGATTTTAAAAAATCTAAAAAATAGTTCCATAGGCAGATTATTTCAGTAAAACATGGGGAAATTGTCTTGTTATAAATAAATTCATCTGCCAATGGAATTAGTATTTTTTTAAAAATCAATATTAAAGGATTATTGACTTAAAACAAATTTCTATATCTTTCTGATAAGTTACTTTTAAGTTAATGTCTTATTTCAAGTGGAATTATATATTTGCACTAGAAACTAGACTAAAGATAGTTGGTGAGTTTTGGCAGTAAATAGGTGATTTAATATTTTCTAGGCACCATTTTATAGAACAATTGAGTAACTATGTTAACTTCAGTTATGGTAAAACATACTGCATATATTAAGCATAACTTAAATAAATTTTGACACCTTAAAATTGGGCCTCTGTCTCTTTAAGAAGCGCCTAATCTTTCTGACTTTGTGCCTTCAGGCCTTTACTATTATCCTGTTTCCAACCGTTCTTAGGAGCGTTGGACTGAGGAGTAGTTAGTATGACGAGCTCAGTATTTCCACCAGCTGTTTGCTAATTGCTGCTGCCGCTAGTTTGAAGGAGCTGAGGCAGAAACTCAGCTGAAATAACATTATAACATGATATAAAGCTCAAAACGCCTATTTAAATCCACTGATTTGGGTAATTACCATGATTTTATGTTTTAGTCTATAAATATATTTTAATATCTAAAGGAGCCAGATTGTTGAAAGCCGATTGTTAATTTATGCTAAATCCACAGACACTCCAGTTGACGACGACAAGAAGGAAACTGATGAAGTCACTGACAAAGATCAGGGCACTGACAGCTTAGCTCAAGAAGACGAGGAGGAGGCTTTAGATGTCACATCAAATGAGGAAGATGTACCGAATGAGGACGGCGAGGAGAAAGAGGCTGCGGAGGACGCCCAGGCGATAGAACTGGAGCTGGATGAAGACGAGGCTGCGACCCCAGAAAGCGACAGCAAGGATGAAGATCAAACCGACAAACTGGGTGACGCAGAAACCGATACGAACCAAACCGACAGCAAGGCAGAGAAAGAGGAAGACGAGCTGGACATGCTGGATGAAGAGATGTTTGAAGATGACTCACAGACTAAGGAGCCGGACGACCTGGCTCTAGACACGTCCGACTCCACCGAAGGTAAACCATAATGGCTAACAGGTCAAAGTTCAGGACCTTCTCGCATCTCACAATCCTACATTTTATCAGAATTTTGCATAATTTTAGATTACAGAGCAACTCAAAGCTGCAGGACCTCAAAAAATCCTGACATTTATTTGTTCTTAATATTTTTGTTAAAGCATCCATCTGCAATAATCCTATTCTAATGTTTATTTTTTTAAATATTCTGTGTAACTTCTAAAAGCATTTTTCTTACGTTTAATTAACAAATAGTGCCCATTTATGTGCAATAAAATTTCGAGTTTTAAGGCAGCTTAGAGAACTTTTGTGAACAAATAAAACCATGAAACGATTTTCTGAGCTTTAAGCATCTTTGATCAATCGATCGCCTAAAACCTGAAAAATAATAAAAAGATACATTTTCATCTTTCCTCAAAATATTTTATGTAATGTTATTTTTGTGACACATTAAAAATATCTGACAGTAGATATTAACATGACTCATTTCTGGAATTCATCTTTTTATCATTTTAAAATAGTAGAAAATAAATGTCGTGCACCAAAAAGACCAACTTTAAGGAGGGAAACATAGAAACATTGCTTAAAGTCACCCAGAGTAGCGGAGCTAGCAAACTATTTTACAATAAAGCATAAATCTTCGCCTCAATTAAATTCACTAAAATGCAGCTGCACATTTCAGTGTCATGACCAAAATGAATATCTGCATTTGGATATATAAAGATTTAATTGGATGTGAAATTAGCAACAAAATGTCCAACCAAACCTTCAGCACTGGAAAGTTATCCAGTGTTATTGTTTTTATTTTGACTGTGACAGCTTAACGGTAATATTAAATATATTTGCAAGCATAAAATATTCAAATTCACATAAACGTGGTTGTATAAAAATATATACAAGATTAACCTGCTGGAGGAAATAGTCTGACTTCCACATTTTCTTTAACAAACTTTTGTCATGATTAAAGTTAAATTACAATGCAGCAGTTTGGAATAATTGTGTTATTTTTACTGGAAGAGAATGGATGACATAAGAGATTAAATTTAAAGATATATGTAATATAGACGTCCTTTCAAAATAAACCATTTAAAGACAGAATTAAATAAAAGTTAAACAGTCCAAATGTGACATGTCAAGTTTTATCCCGTTGCAGCACAAACTTCTGACATGGACCTACTTGATGACTCCACTCCCGCAGGTAGATTTCCTTTGTTTTAGACTCAATATTTGACTTAGGAACAGAAAATTTAATTCCTAGGTTGTTCTGTAATGCTTTAATATTATAAAAATAAACATTTTAATTGATGTTTTTCATGCTAACTAAAGTAAATTTCTGTTTTTCCTCTAATAGCTGGGAACCAGACGCCCAGTCTCTGAACCGTGGAAGCTCTCTGATGCCAGGTATTACCGAGAATATAAAAATAAAAACATTTTTCATTTGTTTATGAAACGAGCTTGAATTTAAGAGGAAATGAAATATCAGAAACGTGCAAATATATATTTTTTTCTTACATTATTTTTGAGTTGCAAAAAGAAACTTCAGTGGATTTTAATAGATTTTTTAAGACTAGTTTATCATTTGAAGTTCAAGATTTATGAAATATTTGCAATATTTTATGTTGCTAAAATATGCTGCAACATAACTCTGCTTCACCACAGCTTATTGCACAATAATAATAATTAAAAAAAAACGGCTTTAATTATTTTCAAAAATAATTTGAAAGTTCCTAAAACGTCGAAGCTTTTTTCCGTCCTGCTAACGTAATGGTGTAAATGAACGTTCTGATGTTTCCTGACAGAACGGCGCTCCGGTGTCTCCATGGTGATTTGCTGCTGCCATGACAACAACAAACTAACCTGCAACTAAACTGAGCTGTCTCTTTGTTTTGTGTCTTTTTGATTTGAGGCTGCTTTTGTTTTTCATGAAGAGATATTAGAAAATATCTTCTTTCCACTCTTTTCTCCTCCTTGTTCTTCTCTGGGGTTTCGTTTAATTTTAGCTCGTTTTCTCACCTGCCTGCAGAAATGTTTTCCCAGCTGCTGATCTTAGATCTGCTCTGTGGGTCTGATTTCACACATTAATGTGTACATACAGTCCACCGTTTACTTTACAAACATTAATGATTATTTTTTACAAGAAAGTGACGAATGTCAAGTCCTTCACTGTACACAGAAATTGGCTAATAAAGTGTGAACTGTCAGAAACTGCCTGAATTTTTTCTGAGAATAAAAAGTCTGTTTTTCTTAATCATTTTGTGAATATAACTTAATTTCAAGTAATTTGTCTTTTTTCACTTACTTATTTTATATATCAACGATATTTAACGATATCAATTTTCAGAATAGAAAACTAGACAGAGGTAATTTCTGTTTTAATGTTTTGGGTTTATTTTTAATTGTTACTTTTCCATTCAATAACATGCAAAATGTGATTTAAAGAGCGTAGATTCTTCTGAGAGATGCAGCGCTTCCTGCCTCCACGTCGCCATTTTGAATCAGTTTTCATTGGATGTTAATGGATTCAAAAAGGTGATAAAAGTGTAAAAATAAGTTTTTCATTACATCCAGTGAAGGTGAGCAAACTTTACTAAGCATCGAGGGTCGACTAATATCCAGAGAAAACCCAAATCATCTAACGTGGCACTTTATTTGTTCAAATGTCTCTAAAATCAGCCAGTCAGTAGTGTTTTGAACTGATTGCTGTAAAAATAAAAGAGGTACTTTGTATTGAAACCTGTAGATCTATGACAGATCCATTCTCACAAAGTAGATTTGCAAATATATATCAAGTCACTGCTGTACTTCTGTTCATAAAATCACTGCTTTTGTGGTCATATTTATAATTTCATAATGTTAATAAACATTTGCTCATATTTTCTCAAATTTGAGCATTTATAATAATTAAACAGTGGATGTAAAAAAGTTTATACATCCCTATTAAAATTTCAGGGTTTTGTGATGTTAAAAAATGACAGCAAGACAAAGATTTTCCCAACTTTTTTTCACCTTTAATGTGACCTATAACCTGTTCAATGCAACTCAAAAGCAAACAGAAATATTTCAGGGAGGTGAAGTAAAAATAAACAACTGAGGTAATGTGGTTGCATAAGTGTGATGAGCTTTTAGAGCTGGGCTTGTGGCTGTGCTTAGATTTAACCAATTATATTCAAACTCATTTTAAATTGGAGCCAAAACACCTGCCACCAATTAAAGTGCCTCTGATAAAGTTCAGCTGTTCTAGTAGACTTGTCCTGATATGCAAAGACCATGGTCTGCAAAGAGCTGCCACAGCATCAGAGGGATCTCTTTATTCAAAGATATCAGTCAGGTGAAGGCTACAAAAGAATTTCCATCCATCCTTCCATTTTCTGTTCACCCTTCTCCCTAATGGGGTCGGGAGTTGCTGGTGCCGATCTCCAGCTATGGTCGGGGCGAGAGGCGGGGTTCGCCCTGGACGGGTCGCCAGTCTGTCGCAGGGCAACACAGAAACAAACAGGACAAACAACCACACACACACACACTCACACACACACTACAAAAGAATTTCCAATTCATTAAATATATCGTGGAATACTGTGAAGACTGAATTTCTGGAAAGTGCTGGCTGTGCAGTACACATGACAACAATCTCCCGTCTTCTTCACATGTCTGGGCTATGGGGCAGGATGGAAAGACAGAAGCCTTACCTTACAAAGAAAACGACTTAATTTTGCAAAAACACATCTGAAATCTCCAAATGTTCTATGGTCTGATGTAACCAAGGTTGAACTTTCTGGACATGAATCCAAAAGGTAATTTGGTGCAAAAACAACAGTAGACATCACCAACAGAGCACCATACCGACACTGAAGCATGGTGGTGGCAGCATCATGCTTTGGGGCTGTTTTGCTTCAGCTGGAACTGGGGCCTTAGTCAGGGTGGATGGAATTATGAAGAGGTCCAAATGTAACAAAGTATTAGTTTAAGGGTTGCATATTTATGCAACCAGGTTATTGTAAGTTTTTTATTTTATATTTCCCTCCCTGAAAGCGTTCTGTTTGTTTTTCAGTTGCATTGAACAGGTTATAGGTCACACGAAAGGTGGAAAAAGTTGGGAAAGTTTTTGTCTCGCTGTCAGTTTTTTACATCACAAAAACCTGACATTTGAACAGGGGCGTGTAGACTTTTTACAGGATGTAATCTGTCAATAGAATTAGTATTTTCAACAAAATTAAGGAATTATTAACTTAAAATAAAATACTATATATAACATAAAAGTAATTTGTAATTTAGTTTTCTCTCATTTTAAGTGTATTAAGATATTTGCAGATATTGCAAACTGGACTAAAAATGCTTGTTAATATTATGTGTTTTTGCAGATTTAAAGGAACTCTGTGTTTTCACAATTTACTGTTAAGTTTGTTCCAGATTTGTGGCACATAGAAGCTGAATGCTCCATGTTTGGTTGTGGAGAGAAGCTGATGTTTTATTCTTTTCTAAATTCACACAACAGTTTTCATCGGCATCGCCGCATTTGCTGCATCCTAATTTTCATGAAGCATTTCACTAGTTTTTAAGCACTGATCCCCCACAGGTGTGTGGAAGTGGGATGAGTCGGGTTACCCGATGCCACAGGTTGATGTTGTGGAAGAACGACTCCTGACCATGAAGTTTCTCTCGGCTGATAAATGGAAACTGGCCTGCAGGTCTGCAGAGGTTAACCGATTCACACACCACAGAAGAAGGGGGCAGGAGGGCACTTCCTGCCAGATAAAGGAGGCTTGTTTCAAAATGTCCCCTGATTGGTTAATGGGGTCACGGCTGAGGCCAGCAGCAGGAGGCAACTTATTGGACCCTGACTGATATGCATGTGTGTCTCCGTCTGTTGGGGTGGGATGTAAAATAAAGCTTTGTTCAGGTGAGTTTCACACAGAAGGAGGCGACGGGTCGATATCTGTGAGAAGGGATTTACCTTCACCTGAGACGTGCAGACCTGACCAGGTGTGGAAGTACATCATGTTCTGGTCGCTTCCCGAAGCTAAACAACACCAAACTTATGCTGCACAAAAATATGAAACTTTTTCATATTCATCAGCTTTGATATGTCTGGAATAAACTACCAGACTTTACCAGAGGCAGAAAAGACGCCATTTATAAACTCAAGCAGGTTGAAAACAAACCAGTTATGTTTCTGCTGCTTGAGGTGGACAGTTTTAGTTATTTCTCGAGTAAATGTTTTCTGTTGAGTTTTTTTTTAAATCTATCGAGTTGATTTGCATGACATTTCAGCAACAAAACAAAGTGTTTCGCATCACAAAAGCACAAAAATACAAAGTCATCGAACACGCAGGCATTAACTGAAGCGTTACATTGTGTCAAGTGCCATCGTTACACATTAAAATGTTCATTAGTAATTAATTTATCATTTAATTTTACTTATTTTCATATAACAATGTGTTCTGTCCTGTACATTGTGCAGTGAGGTTGTTTTTTTCTTAGGTCATGGGATAAAATTATGCTCATTCCTGCATATTTACACTGCCATGAATTGTAATATTGTTGATTAATGTTCACTATCCTAATCAAATAAATTAAATTAAGTGACACTTAAGTAAATAGTAACTGCAAAAATGACATCTTAGATGCATATTTTAGTTTTCAGTCCAGTTAAAATGTCACCTCTACTATTTATTGAGACATAAACTCCTTTATTTGAGTATTTTCACCCAATGTTTGTCAGGCATGAAGTCTTGTTGAGAAAATTGATCCGACTTCCAGTTCTGGTTCCTCAGGTGTCACGCTGCTCTTTGTTTCAGTCCAACGTCCAGGTGAGCTCCAGTCATTCAGAACCAAGCTGGACCAGACCGCCATGCCTTAAAAGCGCCCCTAATTCTCCATCTGGACCCCGTCCCGGAGTCCAGGGCCGGTTCCAGCTCGGTTCTGATTTCAGGACGTGTCGCAGTAGATAGATGCAAACTCATGTTCTGCCCTGATTCACACAGACAGCGGGAAAGTTTCTTTTCAAAATAACAGCAAAGAAGGTCGCCGGGTTTTCCAGAACGGAAGATGGCTTTACTTTGTTTTCACAAGACAATAAATAAAAATTTAAAAAATCTGTGGAATCAAAAACAGAAATCAATGCATCTGTTTTCTTTTCCCACGAAGGAGAGACATTAATGATGTTAAATTTGAGTGATATCAATTACTGTTAGTATTAATTCTGCTTTAGTTTGATCTCTAATTTCAGTTTTAAAGAATGTTTTATTTTAATTTTGCACCATATTAACAGGCCACTGCTTGATAGATAGATAGATAGATAGATAGATAGATAGATAGATAGATAGATAGATAGATAGATAGATAGATAGATAGATAGATAGATAGATAGATAGATAGATAGATAGATAGATAGATAGATAGATAGATAGATAGATAGATAGATAGATAGATAGATAGATAGATAGATAGATAGATAGATAGATAGATAGATAGATAGATAGATAGATAGATAGATAGATAGATAGATAGATAGATAGATAGATAGATAGGTTGTGTCTATTTTCATCTGATCAGACTATTTTCTCCCAACTTGTTCTCCAGCAGCCTGTAACCAAACGTCACTGTGCTTTTTCTTCAGCAGTGGAGTCTTGTGCAGTGACGTTCAGAGTTGGTTAGTAACTAGAATAATTTTTTTGAAAAAAAAAAAAGAATAAATCTACTTTTAGGAGTATTTTTACTATGTTGTACATTTTACTTTTACTTGCGTATTTTTATTTTTGAAGTATTTCTGCTCTTATTTGACTAAAGTTTCTGGATTTTTTTACACACTGAATGAGAAACAAAAATGTCTTAACTAAAACGTCACCAGACACACACCTGCAGTTTATTAAGAGTTTCATAAGCTTCTTATTGAAAGAAACTGATTTGGAAAAATTTTCTTTTGCCTGATTTTAGTTTTTGTTCCTTTAATAATTTACTGTCATTTTGGTCCTTAAAATAACCAGAATTTCAACTTCATTTTGTATTTTGGTCCATCTTAAGGTTAGGAAATTTTATTCATTTGATTAAAAACAAAACAATTATATAGAATAGAAAAAATTAGAGCAGCAGCAGGAAAAACAATCTTATAATATCTGCCCTTTTTGTCCCCAAAAAATATATTTAAACAAAAGTGATTTACAAAAAAATAAAGAAAAACATAAACTCAAAAATTTGTGTAGATTCACATATTCTATTTTATATTTCTTCAAAACAAAAAAGCTAACTTATTCTCTTAAATATGTAAATTGATCGGGCATTTCTAGTATCACTTTCCTAAAAGTCTTATTTTTCTTTATATTCTGGAAGTAGAGCTTATGAAGGCAGTATAATTGATGCTTTCTGGTAAAATTAAAACATATTACCATTGTAATCGGACTCCACTGAAAGTAACAATGTGCTTTTGTGTTGTCTCCATGTTCAGAACAAAGCAAAAGGTCGAAGGTCACCGCAAAGCCAGACAGGAGGTCGTTGTGGATGTGGGTAGTCAGCGATGTATTTATTTCCCTGGAATGTTGGCGGCCGTTTCGCTGCAGCTCTCTGCCGCTTTAATAAAGCTTCCTTTCTATACGTCCTCTCAGCCCGAGCAGAAACAAAGAGCTGCAGCTCCTGAGGTTCGCTGAGGTGAAACTGAAGCAAAAAGCTGCAAACAAGCAGCCCATTTTTCTTCATGGAACCAAACACTCTGCATGTGCAGCTGAGGACAAAATCCACCTGATTCCCAAATGCAGCATCTCCTTTATGCAACATGTATTTTGATCAGATTTGATAAGATGTTTAAGTGTGAAAAGATCAATTGTGTTGATGGTGTTTGATTGGAGCATATTATTCTTTTCACATGAGGAAGGAGTGCAGAGTCATCCTAACTCAAAGCAAACAATTTAACTCCCGGAAGTTTCTGAAAATATTCTCCCATAACTTCAAGGTTTACATGGTTTCTGTCAAACACTTTTAATAAAGGCTGTGTTTTAGAAGCACAAATGAGAATGCATCTAAAACTCACTGGGTTGGTGAAAGAATAAAAAGCAGCGTTATAAAAAACAGATTTGAACAGCTTTGATTTAAAGCCCTTCTCCAAAGGGCTTTAAGTGCATGCACTGCAAAAACTCTAGTGTAAATGTTAACTAACTTTAAATGCATTTTCACCAAGACATAGGAGCTTGTTTTGAGTCAATTATTGTTTTAATATTGATGGAAAAGTTCCAGTTCCGCCTGCAGATTCACTTATAACAGGACATTTTCTCATTTTATAAGTGAAATCATTTTTTCATCAAAACTAATAAATAAAGTTAATTCTTCTTCCTGAAAAATACATTACTACACTAGAAACTGTACTTTCTAGTTTCTAGTGCAATAAGTCTACATATTGATGAAAAAATTCTAGTTTTGTTGGTAAATCATTTAACTTATAACATGAGAAAAATGTCTTGTTATAAGAGTAATAATCTACCAGTTGAACTTTCTCACCAAAATCAAGAAATTATTGACTTAATAAGCTCAAATCTTGCAAAAAGTTACTTCTAAGTTAGTTTTAACTTATTTAAAGTGTATTAAGATGTTTGCATTAGAAACTAAACCAAAAATACTTGGTAAGATTTTGTGTTTTTACAGTCGGACACTAAAACATTTTCATAAAACTCTAGAAATTACCTTTTGTGTCCACATTACAAGCTGTGTGACTTTCACCTCTCTCAGTGAAATTACAAACTTGCATGTAGAACAAAAAGTTCTGTCCTGTTTTCTTTATGTCTGAACTTACAGTAAAAATCTCTAAACGTCTTCATGTCTGTAAAACTGAAATGTCCCAGATCAGCAGGGATCTCTGACTTGTACCTATTTTCCTTTCGTGTTTCTAGGAATCAGACAGACAGCCTTATCTTTCTCCTGAACAATACACATCTGTTCCAACCCAGAAGTTAATTACAAATGAAACACGATCAAGTCGAGCCGAGCGAAGCCCAGAGAGGAGAGCCCCAGTATCGGGAAGATACAGGCTGCAATCTTCTATTCTCTGCTCCATATTACTCACACATGTCCATGTTTCTTTTTGCTCCAGCTGTTCTTTACTTTGTTTTTCAGAGTTGCATGTGATTTACTGCATGTTAACATGTTGCATGTTGATCTGCAGGTCAGCTGTGCCCTCCACTGGCTGACGGTTAACACTGATCTCTTGATCAGATTACTCCCAGCGGATCAGCTGTCAAAGCAGCTTGTTTCACTTCCCAGATTAAATCCAGAGAAATAAGAGGTTAAAACTCTTTTTTTTAATTCTCAGATCTCCAGATATTTGTTCTAAAGTAAATAAGCAAATATTTGTATTGATAGTCCAGATTGGATTCTGAAAAAAGACAAACTTGTGAGTTTTAATGAAGTCAGTCGAATTTATCCGTATTAACAGATATAAAACAACTAATTCTATAATTTCTTAGTTTGTATAGAAATATACCAAGTACTCAAAGTTTTCAGTATCTTAACTTTTAATGTCCATTATTATATTTCTTGCCAATGAAGATTTTCCATTAATTATTGAGGAGTGGAAGAATAATGCCATTATGCCATTTTCAAGAAAATGTGACATAATTCTTTTCCCTTATTTAAAAACGTTTTGAGGGATGCCTGGTTTCAAAACTGGTGACATAAAGATACTGATGTTCTGTCTGCAAAATAATTAGAAAAATTAGCTGGGGGTCATTTTGTTACAACTAAATGTTTCTGAGTTTTGTCCTTTCTCTTCCTTGTTTGTTGAGTTACTTTATTTAGCTTATTTTTTTTATTCTGTTGTATGAAATCATTTAGATGCATTTCCTCCCTGCTTTATTTACTGTTCATTTTTATTATTCTGTTTTCTGGATGCTTAAATATTGTTTGTTTTTCTTCATACTGTTGATTCTTTTACTTAATTATCTCTACATTTAGTCCCTAACATATGAGTTACTTTTGTCAGAACCTTTTATCATTTTTTTTCCACCATGATTATGAATATTGTTACATTTTTCTAACAAGATCAGTCCATTAACAGCAGTCTGCAAACTCATGTTTTATTTAACCATTGTCAGGACTTATAAAGATAAATGCAAGGTAAAATGTTTAAATCTTCAGTACAATTTAATTAAATTCAAAATGATCATTGAAAAACTTTGTTTTCTTTGATTTTCATTTGCTTATAATGCCAGTTGCCCCCCTGGAGGGAGATTATATTATCTAAGAGTCACATATTATCTGGTGGTGGTAAATTATATTATCAAAACAACATTTCCTCACATTAAACTCTGTAAGTTTAATTAATAAAACTCTCAAAATCTCAGACAT
This sequence comes from Poeciliopsis retropinna, assembly GCA_010277075.1. Lineage (NCBI taxonomy): Eukaryota > Metazoa > Chordata > Actinopteri > Cyprinodontiformes > Poeciliidae > Poeciliopsis > Poeciliopsis retropinna. Next base: position 206,439 of record VMRM01000016.1, on the reverse strand, counting down.
ACTTTTCCAGACATCACTCTTACCAATTCCATTAAAAAGGCCTTTATTGCAACTTATTTAAAAAATCTTTAATTTCACAGATTGTGAATAATGATTCAGACAATGAAACTGCTATAAACTGTTTATTATATTTAGTTATAAACAGCTCTTTAATATGTGTAATCTTTTCCTTATTGAATAGTTTATTTTTCATTTAACTCAATTTATTCTTGAAAAAATACACGTGACAGTAAATTTTATGTGTTTAATTTAATGAGATTGATATGATTTTCAGAATAAACTGCTACAGTGTTGTTTAGAGGACTTTCCCATTCACTGCAACAATGACCAGATGGTAAAATGACTTTAAGCTCTTATTGGGGTAAAGTATACCCCAATATGATTGCTAGCATTAACATATTCTATGATATGACACATAGTTTGTGCAAAAGTGTTATTTCATAACTAAAAAAGCCAAAACTACAAAGGTTTAAGTGGTAAACCTGGCTACAGGTAGTTTGATGAAGCATTCTGAATCTAATATCATCACTTTCCTAAACTGACGAAATTACTTTTTCTCAGAAGTGATTTTAGTAACAAATATTAACACCTCTTTTTTCCCAAAAGACATTTTGGTAGGCACCAAAAAAAAATAACTCTTGGTAAAAATAAAATAAAAAAGGTTTGGGGCAGGAATGTCACGTGACCTTAACAGCAGTTAGGTTTCTCTCAAAGATTGAAAACAAAAACTCTCTTCTTTATAAAACTCAGATTTTTTTCCCTTTACATGTAGACAAACATCAACATAGTTTTCACAATGTAAGTTGTTAAAGATTGTTATTGTTAAGTGGGACTAATTTGCCTGAAGTGCCCTAAGATATTTTAGTTTTTAACAAAAACAAAGAATTAGCATGTCCACAAAGAGTTCCCCTTCTGATTGTTAGAGGTCACCTGCTTCTACCTTTAACCCCAATGCATGATGGGAAGTCCCTCAGTTTAGCTTGGACAAAATCTGAACATTTAGCATGGATGAAGAAGCAGAATGAGGAAGAAAACGAATCGATTTGTACTGTAGCCGTTTCCGGGCCATGAAGTTTGTGTTTGCAGAAGTGTTTGTAGTTTTTAGGGGTAGCGTGGTCAGCCCCTCCCCTCAGTGTCTGTGTATAAATTTGAGGGTTTGAAGGAGGGGCTGCAGCTCTTCAGCTTCATCTCTTTAGTTCAACAGAAAAAGTGTCAGACAGCAGGATGCTGCCACCGTGAGTAACGCTGATTATCCTGAGATTTATTCACATTTATGCCACTGGTTTTATGTTGTCATTTACTGGATGACTTGATCTTTATTGTGCTGATTTGTCTTTATAATATTAATCTTTAGCACTTTTTTTGATAAGAAATTTGCTTTTATATTAGTGATTACAAAAATAATTCAGTCATTCTGGGTTATTGGTGTATTTTTTGTTATAATATCCATCCTGGTTATTCGACTAAATAAATGTTTTTATATTAGAGTTGTGATAAATTTTATTTTTATATGTATAATTACTTATTTATAGTTAATCAAATTAAAAAGCAGCAATATTTTTTCTCCTTTTTGTAATTAATCAGACTATTTATCAGATTGTGTTTAATGATTAATAGATTTTTTTAAAGGGAAATTGGTCATAATTTTAAAGCAGATTATTAATATTTTCCTTATATTCATTATTTTTTACTCCTGTAAAGAAAAAAAAGAAAATTCCTTTAAAAATCTGCTTTATTCCCTATTAATGAATACTCCACTTATCTGTTTTATAAAAAAAAAAAAAAGAAACCTACTGATCGTGTCGATAGTCATCCTTCTGGCAACTACAGCATCTACGGCGCCTGTGGAGGGTAAAAAAAGAAAAATATGAGATTAATGTTGTTTTACTTTTTATATTCTGGCTTCTGCAGCCGGTGGAGATGAGAGTTTGTGTTGTATCTTCCAGAGAAGGAGGTGGAGGAGGTGGAAACGGAGGCCACAGAGATGCTGGAGGGGGAGGTGTCTGAGGAGGAGGAGGGTAGGGCTGTGCATGAGAAAAAAGAATCAAATAATTTCACTAAAAAAACAAAAGGTCAAATTAATTCACCTTAATCTGATGAATGAATAATAACCACAAAACTAAACTAGTCATAAAAATCTTTTCAAACCTTTTGCTTCATGATAACGTGTTCATGAAAAACACTTGAAAAAGCGTTAAACCGTGTGAAAAACTGATCAAACATCAAACCTCTAACTTCACATGTTAACGCTTTACCTTCAATTCCAATAATAATAACAACAGCTTTATTATGCTTTTATTTTAATCAATCCATCAAAAATGTTTAGATTTAGGAAAATATAGACATTGATTTAGAGAAGGAAGATCAAGATATTTGAAAAAATGGGATTGTTGCAGTTTAAATGTTTTGGCAGTTCTTGTCTTGTTAAACAGGAGACACTTCATTACTGAGGGGAAACTTAATATTTTAGTATGTTTGGTATTTCAAAGGGAGATTAAATAATTTAAAACAGAATAGCACCAAAACTCTTTTCATGAGTTAATAGTTTTAACAGATGTTTGTTTGCATGTTTGTTTTCTACATCAGAACCGTAAGGACAAAATGTTTTTTCCTTAACTCTACAGCCTTCATCTTTAATAAATAAAAGTTGCCATTATACCAGACAGAGATGTTCAGTAGAAAGCCTATAAAAAAAAACCCCACTTTACTGTGCAGCTTTTCAAATATTTGCCATCATACCGACCGAGCATTAAAAAGATATTTTTGTAAAAGTGCTGAAAACTGAGCCAGGATTTGTCAAGATATTAGTATTTTTATGGATTGTTTAGAGATGTTTACTCTTGCAGATCCAGTTTTTATGTCTTTCATTTGTTGGCTTTTTCTCCAGATGACCAATATTCAACCATTTGAAAATTATAATATTATAACCACACTTCAATAACCTGTGTACTTTAAACACCAACAACACAACAACAGCTTTATTTACAAAAGTTATTTCAAAAAGTTTATTTTTCAGGAACTAAATTCATTTAATCAAACACCTTATATAGATTAATTACACAAACATTTGTTTGCAAGTCTTTAATTCTCTTATTTATGATGATTTTCTCCTTGCAGGTCATGAAAACATAACATTTAAAATCAGAATATTTTATCCGACTAACAAAAAAAAAAATACACATCCTAAGCTTAAAGGTTATTTTCAAAAGGTATTTTTATTTTGATAAACGAGCCTCATCAGAAACCATATTCTAACATTATTGGACATAAATATGTGTATTTTAGTGACCGCTTACATCTCTACAAACAGGCTGGGCAAAGTTACTGCAACATTTCAGATCGTTTTCTTATGTTTTAAAACATTTCTGCAGTGTTTAAAAAAACAATTTTCACAAACGGGCGAAGATCATCTCAGAAAAATTACATTTTCATGGCGACGAAACCTTAAAATCTTCAGGTTTATGTCTACAAAACAGTTATTTGTAGTCTGCAGAGGTAAAATAAAGCTTTGCCTCCTGCCCAGGGCCCCAGATTATCCTACAACCGGCCCTGCTGGTATGAAGACTGAAGTGGCTTTAAACAGAACAGAATGAAATTTAAAAAAAGTCAGAAAATTACAAACTTGATGCAAGTGAATTCCAGCCAAATGGAATAAAAAAAAAAAATAATTAAATAAACATTTAAACATTAAACATCCTTCAAAGAGCAGACAGAGAGAAGAAACGTTCCTGCCGTGTTTCTCATCTGAATCTATAAAAATGATGTTAAAACTTTTTTAATTAGAAAAATAAATGTTGGATTTTTCTTCTTTTCAGATGATGATGATGACTCCAAGAGTCAGGATAATTTTGATGGTGAGCAGATAAAACATCATGACCTTTACATATAAACCTTCATAAACAAAAATCTAAATTGAAGGTCAAACCTATGAAATTTATTTTTAAACTAATTATTTCATTAAAATTTGAGGTTATTCCCAACTTTATCAGACAATTTTAGTGTAATTTAAGCCATAAACCTACATTCTTTTTATTAGAATTTCTTTTTTTTTTTTTAATAAAGAAACTAATAACCATTTTCCCCTTTAGTAAACGAGCAAATCTGAAAACCTTTTCTGGATATTTCACTGAGTTTGCATTTAAACTCAGCGTTGTCCTGCAGGATTCCTTTACAGATTTTAATGCCACGGATCCTCGGTGTTTTTAATAACCTGCTGGAGACAGAAGGTTTATTCATGCCGAACACCTGATCCCCTCTCCTCCTCCTCCTGCAGGAGCGCAGCAGACCACAGTGTCGGCAGCGGCAGCCGGAGGTTCAGGTGAGTCAGACCCGATCGGGTTTTCCCTCCTGAAAAGTCTGCTTGTTTCCAGTTTGGTTTCATATTTAGTCCAGATTAACTGGCTGGTATTCTGACCAGGATTAACCCGATTCACATCCAGAAAATAGTTCCACAATTGTGGTGGGGTGACTTTGTTAGAGCCATTAGCGCCACCTGCTGTCAAAGATCAGAATTACAGCTGAAATCTTAAAGTTAAAAAAATCTCTGTTAATCATTTCTGGTTAAATGTACGCAAAGAAAAGTACATATTCTAAATAATACATAACAAGAATTAAATAATTTAAAAATTATTTTAAATTTACAAACTCTGATTGAAGCCTTCAGAAAAATGGGATCAATTATAAAAATAATATTTTTCTTACATTTTCTTCAGAAACATGTTTCACAGGTTAAACTTGCATTTTTTTACTTAATCTAGGTTTTGTTCATCTCTTTACACCTTTCCATTTATTCACAAACCTTTTAATACGTTTTACTGGGATTTTTGGTGACAAGCCACTTAATTAGAGAGAAACAGAAAACAAATACATAATTTATAATTTTCTTTAAGAATCAGAAGATTTTGACAAGCATTAGTGTCCAACAAGTTAAAGTGAGTTCATTTTAATAAATAACTGCAAGTCTTTTTCATTTCTAAAAAATGTTTTTAACAGGACTTTGCTAAGAGACTAAAATTGTAGCTGAAAGGTAAAATTCTTTGAACTCGTAATCTCAAGTAAAGAACTTGTTGTTTTTTTTTTTTAAGTTATTTCCTCAAATATTCAACATATGAGCGGTGAGTTCACCCTTCGTATCCAACTTTAAAACACACACAAATCTTTTCTTCAAGTTATTTGCATGACAAGCCAGAAAAATTAAATGACTCATTAAACTTTGAACATGTTGAATTTGAGCTGTTTGTGCATAAAATCTTGATTTCAACATCTGCTCTTATGAACACTGACATCAAGTTTTCATACATTATATGTGGAAAATACATTTTGATTCTGATATAATCTCAAACAGATCTCAAGTTTAAAATAAACTGCTGTTGTTTTTTAGACAATAGATTTCATCTATCTTGAAATCCATAAATTTACTGCAAAAGAAAAAAACACTTTTTCCAATGTAATATTCTAGTCCTTAAAGTTGTTGTGATTTTTAAAAGATGTATGTTTATGTATGTCAAAAAGTCGCTTGTTTCTGTTTATGTGATGATGGACATTTTGTCAGTTTCCAGTGGTCAGTCTCCAGAGATCGGGTCTCATGTGGAGGCAGCAGGAAGCTCTGCAGGTGAATAAGTTCACTTTTTTCTTTTCTCAATTTGGTGCCGTGGTAAAAATGTATTATTATTATTATGTTGTTATTGGGTTTAGTAATTACCATCATTAATGGTTTACTTGTGTTTGGTTGATAAAACCACGTTTCGCTTGGGCCGAGCCTGCACAGCTGAAGCCAAATGTTTGGTCAGGATTTAGTTGAAAATTTGTTGTTATTGTGCACAGATAGTTTTCTGTTTAATGTAATTCCAATTTATTTACAAATTTACTGATTTGCAGATTTTATTTTTGTACGGTATTTCTAAAATAGTCAAATTGTAGATGCAATGCTACTTGACATGCTAGCTGGTGTTCACAAACAGCCAATGCAGGAGCGCCACTGATTTCCATTGGTGCCAATCGGGTGTGAGCCAAAAGTGGACTGTAAATAGTAGCAATGTGCTATTTCTTAGAGAGTTTCCACTGTACATTTTAATGAATGTTAAGGTATGTGTGGTGTTTTATTTTCTTGTTTTTCAGGTCATGGAGGTGATCTCTCCTCTGTCGACTTAGCAGGTAATTTCTACATTGTGGTTCATCTGTCAGCCATGTTTCTTCAGTCAGGAGACCAAAACAAACCACCTGGTGGCATGACAAAGCTTTGCTAGCAACATATTTTTATGACTGATTGAAAAATATGATGGGAAAAATATGGCAAGATGGACTTTATTAAGATTTACTTTCCATAAGAAAACTTTTAATTTGTACAGTTTAGAGTTTCAGGAGATTCTTACATTTCTGTCTCGCAAAATAAATGTGTTTCCACTACATCTTACTGCTGTTGTTGCAAGGAGCGGCCATTTTGAAACACAAAAGTCAGAACCTCCCATTTCAGGCATTAGCATGCGCTGTTGTTTTAAAATCTGGTGGTCTTTATGTTTGTAGCACTTGAACAGCTGGAGCTAACATTGTAATGTCCACAGCCACCACAAGGGGCGCTGCAACAACAACCATTGAGGCAGCAATGGCTACATAATACTAAACTCTAATTGAGATGTTTTTTATGTTTATTTTTTTGTACAGGAGCTGGACATCCAAGCAGCTCCTCAGGTAAACAAAATTCACCGTTTTAGTTCATAAACATAATAAATAAAATAAAGATGGCCGCTCACTAAATAACATTTTTCTGTGCAAATCAATTATAAAGCATTTCAAATACTGCTCTCCATTTAAAATCTGACTGAACTTATTCAGCATTATTTTTACTCCACATTTTGACCAGAAAACCTGTTATTGTTCCGCTTCTGACCGCCCAGGTTCTGCAGTTTCTCCAGGTTCTGAAGGCTCCACGGGTTCTGCAGCCTCTGCAGGCTCTGCAGGATCTGCAGGTTTTGTGGACTCAGCAGGATCTGCAGGTTCTCCAGGGTCTGTAGGCTCCATGGGTTTTGCAGGTTCTGTAGATTCTGCAGGCTCTCCAGGTTCTGTAGGCTCTGCAGATTTGGGAGGATCTCCCGGTTCTGTAGGTTCTGCAGCTATTTTAGACTCAGGAGGATCTCCAGGTTCTGTAGCAGCTGAAATCTCTGGTGTTTCTGCAGGTCAAACTCACCCAGCAGGTAACCAAGAGAGAATATCTGACTTAAAGCAGGATCACCTGAATAAATGTGTTGGTGTGAATCGAGTGCAATTGTTCAATGAAAGTAATTTTTGCTCTTTTAGGATCCGAGCGCCTACCAAGTCCGTCTAAAACAGACATGAACGGTAAAATATCCAATCATTAATGTCAGTCGGCTCAATTTTAGTCCAGAGCAATTCGATGTATGTGGAAATCTAAGGAGTTAGAATAATTTAAGGAGTTAGCCAAGCAGGAGTCTACAACTTTAAATGTCAACATAATAAATATATAAACATCTAAAATGATCTTTAAATCATTTTTTACCCCCTAACTCCTATTAGACAAATATATTATTACATTTAGCAGCAGAGCAGGAATAAAACTGACTTTTCAACATTTAAATTCCTCTTTGTTTCTCTTTCAGGTCCTGGTGGAATAAACTCAGAGAATAATGGTGAATTTATTTAAAATTGCTTAAAACATGTTGTATCATACGGTATAGATGATTTCATATACATATTGTTGGTTTCATATGGGGAAATAATGCAAATCACTGGAACTACTAAAAGTGCTGGGAATCTTTTAAGGCTAATTTAAACTTTTAATAATTTTTCAAAAGTGTTTTTTTTCAATATATATACATATTTGTTAAAACTGTCACTTTTGTTGCAACAGAATAATATGAAACAGATAATCTGAGATAAAATCAAACTCTTGCTTTCTCCCAGTGCTCCCAGTAATAGCAGCCAAAAAACACAATTTGGTCTGAAACAACCAATCAGAACCAGGAGGAGGGTCTTAGAGCTGTCAATCACTCTAGTGTATGCTCTGTTTCCACCCTCCATTTGCTCTCTGCTGCTCTCCAGCTACCACAGCCTGACTCAGGATAAACAGCTTTTCTGGAATGATAATTCGTCTCTCTTCCATTAGCACATTGAGCAGCATATGCATGAAGTTGATTGGCAGCGCTAAGCCCCTCGTCCTAGCTCTGATTGGTTGACAAAGAGCGTTGCATTTCTTCAGAAATATAGGGTGAAGATGGAGGAGCTCAGTCTTTTCACACATCATCTGTTTCATACTGTCACGACAAAGTGACAATTTTACCAAATGTGAATAAAAATGGATTTTAAAAAAGTTACAAACTCCAGCTTCAAAATCAGTCGAGTTAGTCATTGTTGTTATTTACAGGTAATGGACAGAAACTGCTGAATGGTGGAGGAGGTGGAGCCGGAGTCGACAGTCAGACCGGTGAGCAGAAAAATAAATTAAGATCAGTGAAATTTGACTAATTAAGAATGTCTCAATATCAATTTTTCAAAGCATTGAAAAATATTAGACCTCAAACCAAAACAGCTTAGGATTCTACTGTCATTTCTTTCCCCTTTGGAAATATCCAGATTGAGATATATAGTTTATTTTATGACAGAGAGATTTTATATTCTCTGTTGAAAAATAAAATGTCTCCCATATCTATTCAGATAATCAAATTTATTAATCCAGGCGACTTGAACATAACATGACGTTTGAATGTCCGAAGATTTGAACCAACAAAGTTCAGAACTGGGAAAAAATGTATTATTCACTCACATTAGGACTGAAAAACCCCAAAAATGATCAAAAACAGGAACCAGGTGAGAAAATTTATATGTACTATTAAAATGACACTTTGTTGAAGAAAGGAGATACAGTACATGATTATTCTCCAGTTCTGCGAACATCCACTCTCTGAAACCAAGTAGTTCAATTAATTTTGATTTAACATTACTTTCATATTTGCATAAAACCTTCAAATGTTGTGTTTCATCAGGAATCGTCGATCCGTCCAGTCATGACTTCCTGCTCAACCTCATGGGTACGTTTGAGGTTCCATTACTTCTCCCTGAAGATTAAAATATTAAAAACTCATTAAAAAGACAAAAAAAAAAAAAAAAAAAACACAGATAAATTTGGAAATTCAACATAAACATGATTTCTTTTTCAAACGCACCTTTGTATTTCTAACAGGGCAAATACTACAGTTGATAAATTTTCAAACAGCCTATAGCGGATGGTGAAATAAATGTTAAAAGATTCAATAATAGCTAGTAATAAATGTAGTTTATTAAATGTTCAGATGGTAATTTATAACTAGTTCACAACAATGCAGAGTTAAGAGTTTTATAAAGGGAGGGATTTGTTTTCAATCTTTGAGAAAAACCAAATGGCTGTTCAGGTCATGTGACATTCGTACTTTGAGACTTAATGGTCTAAAATCTTTTTCTTTTTATTATTATTTACCTTAAATCATATTTTGTAAAAAGGTTATATGTTGTGATTTTAATTTAAAAATGTTTTTATCAGTTTTTTCCAGAGAGTTAAGACTAATGATTTGATGTGAACTTGAAAATTATTTAAGAACTTCAAAAAGGCTGAATATGTTTCTACACAAATAAGTTATTGCAATTCCTGTTATGTTAACTGAAGTGAATTGTTGATTATTGTTTTCAGGTGGTGGTTTAGTGGATCCTTTCAGTACAGATGGTCACTTAAATATTCCAGGTCTGATCTCCCAATTTTACCACTGAAGAAGATGATACTGGAACCCTGAAACTCGGAAACTTGTGTTTTCTTCTGGCAGCTCACTTGACCGCACCGCCTCCCCATGACTTCTCAGGCACTGGAGTGACAGCAGCGCCACCTGGTGGACAGAACATCCCAGGCTCTCCTGCAGGTAGCAGTTTCTCCTACAGTTTGTCTTTGATTTCATTTTAGAGTTGGGCTGGATAATATGGCTGAAAAACTTGTCACAATATAAGCGATTTGTATCAGTCGATATTGATAGTTGTCAATATTGATAATTATTGATTCGTTTTTTTGTTGTAAATACTTCCAAGTCTGTGGCATGATCTTTCCTCCTTCCCTCAGTTTTCATTTCATGCCATTGTTTTTTTTTTTTTTTTTTTTTTTTATGAAATTGCTGCTGCACCAGTTACTCAACAGGTCGTTGCTAGGTAACCAATGAGTGAGTGATTTAATTGACACCAACTACTCAGATTTGAGCAGTAACTAGTTACATTTACTCAGGTACATTTGCTTAAGTAATTTTTTAAAATGTACTTTTAGGACTATTTTTACTACTCTGTACTTTTTACCTGTACTAAAGGAATTTAATTTTGAAGTATTTCTACTCTTACTTGAGTAAGATTTCTGGATTTTCTACCCGCTGACTGAAAAACAGACATGTTTTAACCAAACATTCACCAGACAGACACACACCTGCAGATTTTGTTAAAGTTTATTATTGGAAGAAACTGATCTGGAAAAATATTTTCTTGGCTTATTTTATTATTTTTTGCTGCTTATATAAATTATTGTCATTTTTGTCCTTAAAATACTAAAATTTCCACTTAATTTTTTTTATTTTTTATTTGGACCATCACCAAATATCCCTGTGCAGTTCAGTGAATCTTCTATTGAATATTCTGTCTTATGTACGATAGATGGATATTGATTACGTGTCTGTTGTGATATATATTGATACTGATTCATTGTCCAGCCTTACGTTAGAGTAAAACAGATATTCTTTTTACATTCTTCTTCATGTTTCCTGGTGGTAAAGATTCTTCGTATCACGCTGTAGAAAGGGTTGACCAATCAGGCGCAGGCGGCTCCTCGCTGACATCCGGATCTGACCAATCACTGGCCAGGCCTTTCCCGGGTTCCTCTCATTCTGCAGGTAAGTGCAGGAAAAGATGTTTGAGGTGGAAATCCCGGGAGACCCCGCAGGTGTTTCTTAAAGGAAAATAAGAGCCTGTTTTTACTCAACACATTCAGTTTCCTCAACATCTTTAATAGACAATGGAAACGGAGATCACCAGCAGCAGACAAGTAAGAAATTATTTGATGTTATTTTATATTATGCTATTAACTGGTAATGAATTGATAATTAATGTTATTTACAACTTGTTCTGTTATTCAGTTTGTAATAATTTTATGTATCATGACTTATTTGTCGGTTCTTTAGCAAAGTAAATTGAACAGGTATGTCCATGTCACATGTTTTTAATGACACATTTCTGATCATTACTGAGTTGTTAACTGATAAATTTCATTAAACTGAGGTAAAGGGTAGGATTAAATAAGTGTTAACTTCTTCCAGAAAAGTAGTGGCAAGCTAATTATTTTTGTTAGCTAATGTATGCACATGTTTCTGTTGTCCTACTGGTTATTTGCTTTCTTTGGTTTTAAAAACCAGTTTGAAATAAATAAATACTAATACTAATCAAGTGCTGCTTTAATGTCTTTTACTTCTCTGACTTTTTTATTTTTCTCCTCAGATGGAGAAGAATCTCCTGACAATAACGGTAAAACGGTGCTACTTTTGATTTTCTTTTGGTGCTTGGTTGCTTAATACAGAAACCCAAAAAATAGATATGATTTTTATTTTCAGGAAACGGCAGACAGACTGTGCTGACAGACATGAACGGAGGTAAATTACTAAATCCTTACTTTCTCTTACATTTAATTTTTACAACCAAAACTGATGGTCAGGGTAAGAAAAAAATAAAAAATGTTAAAGTTTTGGTTTCAAGAATAAAGTAATAAAATTATGAGGAGAAATTTGTGTCAGAATAAAGTCAAAATATTACCAAAATAAAGTTGTAAAATAATGAGAACTTTGATACGTCAGCAGTAAAATTACAGAGCATCTTGTTGTTATACTTTGATATTTTGTTATAGAAATAAGGAATTATCAGCACTAGTTTAAATATAAAACCAGTGGCAAGCTGCTACTGACAATAATCTGATGCTGATGTGTTTTTTACTTTATTTCGGTAAATTTACAGCTTTATTCTTGGGAGTCCAAATCTCTGTTTTCTTCTATTTAGGATGCGGCAAAACAAATATGTTCCACAAATGATGTAATATAATATATATTCCAAACATAATCAGAATCGGCTGCACACAAACAAGGAATTTGAATTTGGTTCCACACAATTTAAACTTAGAAATATAAAATATTATAGAATGAAATATATTTTTAATATTACATAAAACTAGATGAGTTTACTGAATGTATCTGAATACATTGCTTTTACAGAAGAAGAAGAGATCAGATCAAAGCAAAAATGCAATTATCTGTATGCTTTTATGTTGAAGATTTTCATTTGGTTTTTTTGTCTCTTTTGCAGGAGTGACAGAAAGAATGGTTTCCCTCCATGATGTTAACACTCAGAGCCTGCAAATGCAAACTGATCTCACAGGTAAACCTGCCGGTTCATTCATCTGAACTGTTGGTTAAAGCAAACTAAAGAGGTTGGATCTCTAGTCAACATTAGTGAATAAATTCAGCCTGAATCTCTTCTGGTAGCATCAACACTTTATTTTACAAATTGATAAACACTCAGCAGGACGACTGTCAGCTTTATTCACCTGTAATTATTCCTGTTTTTATTTGATACCAATATGTATCGAACATGTAGCTACATCTGTAGCTGCATATTTTTTAAATAGTTGTGTTCTGTGTATGGTTTATAAGTTATTCTCCAAGGATTACTGTTTAATTAAAAAAGGCCTTAAAGATAATAAATGATGTATAATTAAACCAGTGTTGTTTCTGACCATCCTTTACTTTTAGAATTACATCATTCATTCATTCATTCATTTAATTTTTGAACCAGGTTTGTCTTATTAAGCTCTGTTGGAACGGAAATATGTAAGACGACGTATTTGGCTATGGAAGATAGAAAGAAAAAACAAAGAGTAAATTTCAGTAAATTTCTAGAAAAAAAAGGAAATTTTGAGATTGATTTTGGAAATTTTCTAAAAAATAATAATAATAAAAACAGGAAATTTTTGAGTTTCAAAAGTTGAAAATTTGCGAGAAAAATCTGAAATTTTGAGATTCATCTCAGAAAAGTTCTAGAAAAATGGAAATTTCTGAGTTACGCGTTGAAAATTTGCTAGAAAGAAATTCTGAGTTTGATCAATCTAAAATTTTGCTAAAAAAAGTCTGAAATTTTGAGATCCATCTCAGAAATTTTCCTTAAAAAACCATGAAAATTTCTGAGTTAAAAAAGTCAAAAATCTTCTATGATAATAAAACTTTTGCCTGCAGGTGGAACAGAGTCTGTCACCCATCTTCATGTTGACTTCTTAAGTAAGTTTCACCAATAGATGAATCAAACAGATAATTCCTAAACCTCATTGATAAAACTGAATATGTTTATGTTCTGATCCAGATTCAGGTCTCGGCCGTGATGTCACAGGTACAGATTGGTGCGACAGCATAATAAGGCACAGTGACCAACTGACTTTTCATTTTATGTTGAATGATTTTGTTGCAGAGTTGTCTCCCATCACTCTGAGCATAGAACCTGCAGCTGCCGTCACCAACACGCTGAGCCCAGGTACACCTGTCCGTTCACACGCCTGTCCGTTCACACGCCTGTCCCGTTTATACAGCTTCTGTTCACACACCTGCCTGTTCACACACCTGCCTGTTCACACACCTGTCCGTTCACACACCTGTCCGTTCACAGCTGTCCGTTCACACACCTGTCCGTTCACATACCTGTCCGTTCACACACCTGCTTGTTCACACACCTGTCCGTTCACACGCCTGTCCGTTCACATACCTGTCCGTTCACACACCTGCTTGTTCACACGCCTGTCCGTTCACACACCTGTCCGTTCACACACCTGTCCGTTTACACAGCTTCTGTTCACACACCTGTCCGTTCACACACCTGCCCGTTCACACACCTGTCCGTTTACACAGCTTCTGTTCACACACCTGTCCGTTTACACACCTGTCCGTTCACACAGTTTCTGTTCACACACCTGCCTGTTACTGCATCTCTTCCCTTTTCCAGTTTCAGGTGTTTATTCCAACACAGATCAGGTTACTGCGACAACAGACTCCACAGGTACAGACATAGGTAAGGCTCTCAGCATTCAAGAATCGTTGCCGTAGTATCAGAATCCAGGTCAAAGGTCAGACATGTCAGTAAACTGCCATTGTGTTTTAGTTACAGCACATCCAACAGGGACTCCATTTGACTCCAGTAAGTTGTGTTTATTTTTTGAAGGCAGGCGCTTTGGTCGTATGATAGTTTGTGCTTTCTGCAGCATATTTATGTGGATTTCTTTCTCTGTGTGAAGATATAAATACATTTATATTTCAAGATCAATGTGTTTTTCTTTTTTGTTTGTTTTCAGGTCATCCAGCGGGGACAGATCACTCACAAATGGCTGGTAAGTTTAATATTAAAGATGCATCAATAGGAACTTTTTGGTCGATTTCAGATCTCCGTTTGGTTTTTTGGTTGTTTTTTTTTTATAAGGGTTTTTCAAGTAACCTTGTAATCTTTAAGACATCATTTAAAATCCTAACAGGCATTTATTCTGCCATAGAGATATACCTGTTACCCCCAGACAACAGCAGCAAAATACGTTTTCCTTTTTTTCCATTTTAACCATTGCAATTTGTGCACTAAATTCCATAGTTTTCTTATTTAAAAAAACCCAAATAATATCAATGAAATATTTTGAACACTCATTTGTTATTATTTTTGCAAAACCTAAATATTGGTCTTTGATTGGCAGTGACATTAATTTTGATGCAACTTAAATTTTTTCTACAATGTTGAATTTTAAACCTTTCAGTAAAAATAGGGCTGGAAAAAAAGCTACTTTTACTTCTTCTATTTTTACTGAAACCTTTTATATTTGAACTAATTAAACCTGAAATATGCATATGGAGTTTTAGCTTGGGATTCACCCCTTTAAAAGCCAGTATGTCTGCATAGTCCTTTTGTTTTTCTTAAAAGAAAAGATGTTTTTCAACTAACCTAAACATGTTTTTTTTACACGCATCATTACCCAACATCAACAGTGACAAATACTTATTTCAGCAGCATTACAAAGAGTAAAAAGTGTGAAAGTTGGTGCATAGCACCATCTGGTGGGCAAATATAAAACTTAAAAGTTGATTGGTGTTAGTTTAAGTTAAGATAAATGTGGGATGAATAATGGCCTCCCTGTTATTCTAACATTGGGACATTTATGCGTTTAGGAACAAATGTTTTTGTGTAGCCATTTTGACCGTTTCCATTTCCAGCTCAGGATTCGGGGTAGATAGATCAAAAGTTCAGTTCACAAGTAAATGTTCTTCTTGTTCTGAGATCGTGGATTCTTTGTTTACAGGGCGAATAGCTGAGATGTTAGTTGTTTCTGTTAGTGTCTTAGATCAGTTGCTGAAAGCTTGTTCGTTCTCTTTTCTTGGTTGGGCTTGTCCTCTGCAGGTTCAGTCACTGAACAGTACAACCCATCTGGTCAGGGTCCTGAAGGTCAGTAACGCCCATCTCATTTAATCTAGTCACCTTTGAACTCTGCTCTTTCACTTTCACAAAGTATTTCCACCCCTTGAGCCTCTTCACAGATGATCAAACTTGATTGTACATATTTATGTAACAGGGAAGAATCAAAGAATCCTAATATATAATTTATTTTTTGCAAAAATATTCCTATCCTCTCAAACGCTTTAAGCTTTAGAACATCTATATTTGTATAGATATTAAATTGCTCACTTGTCCACTCTAATTAGTTATTAGGTGAAATTTATTGGATTTTATTTAGTGGAATCAGAGTATTTTTTTTATTTTTGTAAAGAATAATCTTAACTTTTGTGTATTTTGTGTTGCTCTGTTATGCAAAATCCCAAGAAAATGGAAACTGGAAGGGTTTTTTTGATATGTGATTTAAAAAGACACATTACTGATTATTCTTTAAAGTGTTATCATTCCAGGTAAATTGAAATAATGTAATTTGTATTTAACATATTAAAAATCTCTCAACAGGTCATCAAAATCCGCTCCTACATTTTCCCTTTTAAGAAAAATTGTAATATTTTCTTGTAAACCTCTTTAAAACCACTTGAAAAAGCAGAATAGAAAACATAATTTGAGGATTTCTTTTCCTCTTCAATTCTTAAGTTTTATTGTCCAGTTTTATTTTTTATGTTTGTGGTCATTTATTTGATCAATAACATGTCGGTTAGCTTCAGGCTCACCAAAGCTAAATGTTTACAAACGTTTGTGTTTTTATACATAAAACTTCATCCTTAAATAAGATTTGTGGACTGAAACTGTATTTGTGTCTCAGGTGCTGAAAATGTGGAACTGGAGGATACCTGCTGACTTCCACATGAAGCCCCGCGTGCGGTTTATCCGTTTTCAAATTCCGTGTACCGACCAATCAGCATGGCCCAGGAATTCTGACTCCACCCACTAGTTGTAGACCCCGCTCCCCAACAAATGAGAAATGTTCCCTTTTGTTGTTTAAATATTTAAAAAAACGAATGTTTGTGGACGTTTATTTTGTTTTAGACCATCTTTGGGTCCGCTCCTTTATCTACCACTGGGGCATGATCCGGCTAGACGGGTCAATAATTATTGTGAAAAATAAAGAAAAATCACTTGCTGGTCATTTCCCAAGCTGGAATGTAACATGACAACTCATTACTTGCCTCGCATCTTTTTTAATAGCGTTTGAAAACTTGAGTCGTCACCAGTCGGTGAAGAGCCACTAGAAGGGGAATTAAATTAATAAAATAATTCAGGTGAATCTCGACCGTCTGATTGCGTATTAATGGCGTCATACAGGATGTGATTGTAAATTGTGGTTTTGAACTTCAACAATAAAAGTTTTGTCTATTTTGAACATCAAACTGTTGCCTTTCGTCCGACTACATCGAGGTGAAATAATCACTCGCCGTGCGGCTGTGTTTAAAACAATTTATTGAACAAAAGTTTTGCAACCAGAATACTTCAACATTCGACCCTCCTCTTCCCAACATGTAGAGAGCCGTCAAGAAAATTAAAGATGGATGGCTTGTTTGTTGGAATTAAACGCAAAAATCAAATAAAAGTCAATATATTATTCACCGCGGATTTTACATGGCAGAGCTTCCTGTCTGTACAGCGTCTGACAAACCTGTAGCGCATCTGAGGACCGACGCATCAGGACATCAGGAGCCACCTCACTGTCAGAGACTTGTGCTTGATACATTTAAACTGAGAATTTATTGTAGATCAGATTAAATCATCTGAAAAGTATAAATCAAGTCACTCATTTGTGAACTAT
This sequence comes from Poeciliopsis retropinna, assembly GCA_010277075.1. Lineage (NCBI taxonomy): Eukaryota > Metazoa > Chordata > Actinopteri > Cyprinodontiformes > Poeciliidae > Poeciliopsis > Poeciliopsis retropinna. The sequence goes on along the minus strand of VMRM01000016.1, from coordinate 189,125 downwards.
ATTTTTGTTTCAGATGGATTTGATGTGCTTTGCTTAAAGTGTTTTTATTAAGATTTTTGTGGCTTACAGCGAATGAAATCCCAAAATTCAGGTTCTCTGAAAATGTGAACGTTACAGAAGAGCAACAGAAACAGTTTTAATCCAAACATATTACGTTGAGCAAGCCTAAAAATGGAAAGTTGGGTAGAGGGAAAAAGTGTGGTAGAAGGTGCACGAGCAACATAAACTAATACAGGCGTAATAAGGAAGAGAAGCAAAGTCTAATCAAGAGTCTGAGATTAATTTCAGAGAACTCAATGATTTTATCTGCTGCTAAACTTCAAGATGATGATTTCATTGGGATTTAGTCATGAATACGTCTGCAAACGGACCTCACCCTCACAGAGAATCTACTGGGTTCTGTCAAGACGGAGATGAAATGCTAAACCCAATGCAGAAAACCAAGTTTAAAACATCATCAGCACCTCCATTCTACGCCGCATTGATGCAGTAATTCATGCAAAATGAGTCCCAACCAGCAACTGACTGCAGATGTTGTTTCAGTTTGCCTGAACTTCAGAATTAAGCATCCTTTTTTTAAATTACTTAATTACTTACTTCATAACTTAATATTCTGAGAACCTAAATTTTTGTTTTCCATTAGATGTTATCGACTGTGAATATATATGTGTGTGTAAAGAATACTCATAAGTTTATCCCTTTGAAGTGAACCAACTTTTCAATAATTTAGTTATTAAGATTTGCATTTGTTCAGTTGTTCATTTCCACACCTGATAAGAGTTTTTTGAGGCCAAACCTCGAGAAAGACGGTGGAGTGTTGATGGAGAAGTTAAAAGAGTGAGGAAATTATTCTTCAATAAAGTTGCAATCTCATGTTTTCTTAATGTGCAGCCCTTGTTTCAAACACACGTCTTTGCTATTGCAATATATTAAACCTGCACAATCCCAGCCAAGCTTTCCTTATACATTTTTACATTTTAAATAAAGTAACGCCACTCTAAGCTCTAACAACCCTTCCGGAGCTGAAGTTGGAAGTTTATTCAAATAAAACAAACGTGAGTATAAAAGGTGAATCCATGCTTGAGACTGCGAGTAAAAACAATCTCGGATATGTTTCATTAAAACTGAAACGCGACACCTGATGTCCTGAAGTTAATTTTTGCCATAAATCTGATCTGGTTCTGGCAACACTGGACCCAACAAAAGTACCGTTACACAGAAAATGCCCCCATCTAAACTCACTTTGGGAAAAATGTAGAAAACTGATGGAGCTGCTGACGAACTAATGAATTTAGACCAGACAGAGAAACCTTCTAAGAAAAGTAAACAGTGATTTAACCTAGCTTGTTTTCTGTGAGCAAGTGGTCCAGTCAAGACTCTTCAGCACAACACACCTCTTGTTAATCATCTTATTTTTGTTTTGGAGACACTTTAAAGTTTCTGTCAAAACTCCAGCACTGTCAGGAGTAGGCATGGGCCGGCTACCAGTATCAGACCCTACCAAGGTTTTAAAAAGCTGCGGTTCCAAAAACCGTTGAAATTTTCCACCATTGTGTTCCTTCCTAAAAGCTCAGAAAATTCCAAAAAGGCCAGAATTTTCTGACTTATTGCTGCGCTCTCCTGGTCATCTATTAAAACTCTTTCCACTCGCAAAAACACTGACAAAAGCTACAATATTCAGCACAACAAGCGTTTCAAAAATCACTAAAACAACAAAGTGTTTTATTCTACATTTCTGCTTAAATCTAAGTATAAAAATCTAAAATAATCAATAAGTTTTGCTGATAACATAACAGCAATTTTAGTAGCAGTATGGATATTTGCAGACTGATCGTGTCATACACGTTTGTGTGCATACAGTGACACTAGCATTTTTCACACACCGTCAAATTTGTCGTAGCGGCCCATGCCTAATCAGGGGTCCAGCGTTAGAAAATACGCAGGAGACCTCAGGAAAGGTCTGGATCGAAGCGTTCCTGTCTGATGAAACCACAGGAGGAGGATAAACACTCTGCAATAAATTCTTCCAAAAATATTCCGATCCTCTTCTTTATGCTTAAATTATACACGTGAAAACAAATACAGCCGTCAAATGTGACTTAAACATGCAACGCAGCGATCACCAGGGTCACATGATCCCGACATAGGCACATGTGACCCCGGTTTGTTTGTTTGTTTTTTTTTTTAAACTTTTCTTTTTTTTTTCTTTTTTTTTTACAAGCAACAAAGAAAGGTTTTGATTTAGGTGGCAAACACAAAAATAAAACCTAAAATAAAAATCCTAAAGTATAGAAATGGATTAATATCGATTAATAACATCTGCCTGATAAAAACATGACATTTGACCTAATGATTGATCTACAACCCATCGATTTCTTCGTCATCGTCTATTGCTGCTGCTGACCTGCTGCCCAGTGTCATGTTGTTACTGAGGAGTCATTACATTCTTCAGGATATTAGAGGTTAGAGTCCAGTTGGGAGGGGCTCAGCAGGACTTCGGGCGGGTCGTCGCCAGCCGCCTCCGAGTTGAACAGCGGCTCCGTCTCGTACTCCAGGAGGGACGGGAGGTCGGCGTCGCCCTCCCCCAGGACCACCGGCTCAGTCAGGTGGAGAGGCGTGGCGGTGTACTGCACCAGCTGCTTCCCTGCGCAAATCAGAGAAGACACGGTCACCATGACAACAGCAGGGTGTGGTGCGAGCGAGGAGAAACGGTGGTTACCTGTTCTGTCTTCACTTTCTTTCGGGGGTTCGTCAGACAGCAGCTGGAAGGAAACGGTTTCCGTCAATCAAACACAAAGCAGCAGATACTGATGATCAATTCTGATTTTTTTGATGAAAACCTTTTTTTGGGGGGTTTTGCGTGGTCATTCATACTACTAACTAAAGCTGGATAACAATATGTCACAATAGATATGTGATCAATATCAACTGATTACACACAATAGAACAGAATATTTGGTAACCCCTTTATTTGAAGGGGTGTACATCAGACTAACATGATCAGGAACATAATGAAGTGTTCATGAATGTTCATAACTGTTGTCTTGAAGTGTCATTCGGTAAATAATGACACTTTAATGCAACGTTGCATTAAAAGTGCATGAAAACTGGCAAATTAGCATTTTTTTGGCCAACAATGAAATTCTTTTGCAAAGTTGCATCAAAAATCCACAGAGTCAAACATTCACAAAGACCCGTTCATGTTTATTACAGCGTCATGTCAGTCTTCTGCATACCCTTCAAATAACGTGTTACTGAATATTCTACATATTGAATATTCTATCAAATGTATGATCTACTTATATTGATCACCTGTCTATTGTGATGTACTGTTTCATTGATATATTGTTAAAGTGTAACCGAATATTCACTGAACTTCGGTTCAGAACCGCACAGCATTCTGGGAGATGTAGTCAGCAGCGAGACTTTACAGCCCACTGAGCTGGGTTGGTGGAATCAGCTAACTCACGTGCTCTTTGGTTACCTAGCAACAACTTGTAAAGGAACTTGTGGTTACCTAGCAACAACCTGTTGAGTAACTTCTGCAGCAGTAATTTAAGGTTTCACCACCCTGCCTGAAAGCAGCTTATATACATATATTGTCCTGACAGATTGGCGTCATAAAGACGAGCTGCCATTAATAAAACACATATTGGGAAAGTGACATTCTGGATTTCAACTTACATTATCCAAGCTTTCGATGTCAAAGTCTGCAGAGGGAATGGATGAGCTGAAGAACTAAGACACAAACAAAACGATTCAATTAGTGCATGCATGTACTGACAATTTAAGGCTCACAGAATAAAATAAATGAATTACGACCAAACTCACCTCCATGAGGGGAGACGGGTCAAAGGTGAAGGTTTGGGAGTTCAAAATACCCTGCAGGTTTTCTAAACCGTTGTCAATACTGTCGACGTGATCGGAGAGTTCGCACCTGGGACACAACCACAGGGAGAGAGACACCGGCGTGAGATGACCTGTCAGGTCTGATCTTATGCTACATTTCTCTTTTGCCCTCATGGAGAAAACAGTGCATTTCTCAATGCCACCAAACTTCTTTTCAGCAACTTATCAGTTTCAAGTTTGTGATCCCTCACCTCAGATGTGTCTGCTGAAAAGGAGACGTTTTAAAGGTGACCTGGTATGCTTCCTTCAACAGGTTAGGATAGGTCTATGGCCAATAACGAAAACTTTTGTTTTTTTCTTTCAGAAAATGTTTCTGAATGGGCCTCTTGTACCTTTAAATCTAAATAAGCTGCTTCTGGCCACGCCCCCCCAAATCAACATTTACACTCTTACAATGGCTGCAAACAAATGCGCAACTATACAACCGTACATCTTTGAAAAGCAACCAACAAGAACACAGGAAGTGGCTTCAGGATGATAAGTCAACAACATTTGTCTTTTCCAGCGGCCATTGTACAGCACAGACAGCAGTAAAACCAGCTGACCAAAATGTGCTGGAGCTCAACTTGGGCTGCTAGGTGACAAGTGGAGTTCCTCAGGGGTTGCTAGGTAACAGGCGGGGGTGTGTTACCTGGGGGCACTGGCTGGGGGGCGTTTGTATGCTGATTATTAGGAAGGTTTTGAAACGGCTCATTTTCCAGACACCACAAAATGTTAACTTGTTGATAAAAATCAGCTGGGTGTTTTTGTTTTTTTTAAGTGACTTGGCTGTTTTTAGAAGTCAGAGAGAGTGAAGTGGAAGTATAAAAAGATGCAAATAGTGAAATATTCATAATAGGTCCCCTTTAAAACGTCTTACAAACACAATCTGGGTGTATCACTGTTATCTCTGGAAAAAAAAAGAGAGTGGAACACAACTAAACTGCAAAAAAAAAATAATAATCAGGATTTCTAAAAAAAAAAAAACAGTAATTGTTTTCTCAATTAAATGTTGATCAAACTTATAAACGGTGAATGTATTTTCCTGGATATTGATTTTAAAATGGCACTCAGAACTGTCGCACTCCCCACTAAAAATATAGACTGCTGTTTCTTTTCCCATTAAGACAAAAAGGAAAATGCAGAATAACACCAGACATGTAAATACTCATGTTCGAAAACTTCAGAAATCATCATAGACTTTATATAAAAGAAAGCTGTAGCCAAAAGTGATGTCATATAATTGTAGGCTAAAATTTTCTGAACAAGAAGTTGGCAGATAGCATTTTGTTTAGCGACAGGCAGATCTCAGAATCACTGCAAAGTGAATGCATTGGTCAGGTTAATTTTATGTAGCTGCAGGGGAAAAGGCTGGGCTCCATCTTTTACATACAGTCTAGGATAATCATTTAAAGATTCACTTTTCAGGATGTTTCGATAGGACGCGCCAAACATCAGGTGTGTGTCCACCTGCAGGCGGTGGGGGGAGGAACCTAAGAGAAGCACAAGGATTTTTAATGAAACACTTGACAATTATCTGATAATAAACGTAACAAGAGCTGGTATGTTGGGATTGTAATGCAAATAGACGGTCACAAACAAGAAACACTAAGGAGGCCGTGCATTTACTGCAGCTGCTCCCCTAATGCAGTGATGTATACCAAAAGAATCTGACTGCATTTGCTGGTAGGCAGAAAATAGCTAACGTTGGCAGCTGTTTAAGCAGATAATGTTCCAGTGTTATGACTACTGGTGGGATTATTATGAGAAAGGGTTGAAGCAGCAGTAGCTGACAGAGGTTAGTAGCCAGCAGCACTTCCTGCTGTTGCCACTGAATTTCATAGTAACCTGTCGAGTCGGGCGATGGTCTGACATTTCTGTTTAGGTTTGGCGGGGCTTGGAGCTGAGGCGGCGTTCGAGCTGGAAACGGGGGCCGGAGATTTGACGGTGGGAGCCGACTGAACGGGCCCGGCGGAGGCGGGGCTCGTCACAACAACAGGCGGGGCTGAAAAAGAGAAAGACGGATGGTAAACTGGGAGAAAAAGTAAAGAAAGAGGTCTAGTTAAACTTCGTTTAGAAAATTCAGTACAGAACAATGAGAAATAGGGGTGCATCGACTGCAGTAACTTGTTGGAACCATAAATTAAAATTCATTTAATGTGATAAAAAAATGAATAATGGTTTAAAAAAATACGGCTATAAAATCATACATTGTTTTTACACATTACAAACATGAAATGCTACAGCTATGAAGCTCTTGAGGAAGAGACATTTCTTTAAAAAATAGTTAGGGCCGTAACAATTCATCAAATGATTCTAGACCTGGATTATTAAAATTTCTAGAGGATTTGTTAAATTATGTTTTACTATAATTCAATGATTATTTGTATTGTGCAACACTCTCACTTGCACCAGTGAGTTGACGAAGCCTAAGTGCTATTACCGTAACGGAGGGAGACCAAACATCCTATTTTCCCCATAACATGTCCACTTTTCATATTCTTTCTTTAATAAAATAATCGTTTACAACTGGCATATGTGAACCACCACGTGACGCTAAGACTATTCCACATGAGCCATTCTGGATAGAAGATTTTAAAGAAAAATGTTTTTTTTCTATCTTAAAGGCAAATATATATATATAGACCAGTTTTATATATGTCTTTTAGATATTTTTAATATCTTGTCTCAGTATGTTGTTCTTTCAGCAAATGGCCTTTTTTTAGAGTCTGTATAATCCAGTTAACGATTATTTGACTACTAATTTAGTTGACAATTATTTCACTAATTGATTAATCACAATCTGATTAATTGTTTCAAATTTCAGCAAAATACATTAATGAAACAGTTAAAGGGGTGTGAGTGCTTTCCCCAGGTCTTGTATATCACCATGGTTACCTGCTGGGGTGATGGTGGTGGTAGCTGTGGTGGTGGAGGTGGAGGAGGTGACCTGCGGCAGCTGCGGTTCCTCCTGAAGGATAGAGTTGATGAAGGTGGTGGGGGACAGAGGCGTGTCAACGTTTGCTGGGAGTGAATCCTGCTCCACCTCCAGAACAGGACACTCCTCCACCTCAGGACTGCATGGCTCCTCTTTGATAAAAGTCGAGTGGTTCTCTCTGCAGACATAGAAGGAAGTCTTACATGCATCTGCATGAACAGGGCGGAATAAAGTAAGTTAGTCTCATTGGTTCTCACTCCAGGTCGGTCCAGTCAGTGGCTGCGTCCTCCGGGGAGGACGGCGCTTCCTCTGTGATGTCTGAGATGATCGGTCCAGAATTCAGCGGTGAATCCGGTGAGAGGAGATTGGCGGCTGCGTTCTGAAAGGACAAGCAGACACATCAGCACAATGATGGTCAATGCTTCATTTCTCATGGCCTTTAAGTACCAACATCTTACATAGAGACACCTGAACATTAAAACTGCTGCAGAACAATTTATTTCGGCTAATGCATAGTTCCGACAAGTCTGAATCAAAACTGATCCGCGCCATCTTAGTCAGCACAACGCATAGTAACCCATGGCTTTAATGCTAACAAAAAGAAAATATGTGGACACTCTTGACCAATGTATGAGAGAAAGATACATGAACAAAATGGCTGTCACAAGAACTTCATATACAGTTCAGTTTATAAGAAATATTTTTTACATATTTGATGCAACTGTCACTATATCGTGACAATGAGACAGATAATCTGTGAAAAGTTCGAGTCCGTCTGCCTCTCCCAGTGCTAACTAGAAACAACCAACCAGAGACAGGAGGCCGGTCTTAGCGCTGTCAATCACCCTCCATGTGGCGCTGCTTAACACTCGAAATGCTCAAGGTTAAATCAAACATTAATAAGAGAAAAAAAAGACAAAATCACACCTGATGTCATGTCAGCATTCGCCAATTTTATCACCACTGCAAGATTTACTAAAGCAGCCCTACTTCACAGTTTTTCCACCATGCTAATCATGGTTCTCCAAGCAAACCTGAGCCGCAATACTCCTGGTTTATCCACTATCTCCGCTCCCAGACAAAATAAAATTGAATTTAAAAATACTGGCATTTCAAAACCTATAATTAAGACATTTTTCAATACTTTCCATCTCCGGTACAAAATTAGATTAATTACCTGAATGTGCTCCAGCGTCAGGGGTCGGCTGTACTTCGGCATAGAGTGGGCGGAGCTAGAGTCATTGAGCATCAGAGGTCTGCCGGTGGAGAAACCAAAAAATAAAAAATAAACTTCATATGTGATCATAAAATCTAAATCTGTGTCAGATAATTGCATTTCATATCTGTGGCAACAATCTAAACAATTAAAATAATATTTTCAGGAATTTAACTCAATCTAGAGTTTACAGTATGTTGAAATTTAGTAGTATTTCTATTCAGGTTTGAGGTATGAAGCTGTATTAGAAGAAAACTTGCATCTTCCTCTTGACTCCCATGATTCTGTTGGTCTGGACAAGAGACACCAGAAAATGGATCAGCTGAAATCAAAGAGAGTTTATTATTAGTTCACTCAGCAACTTCATTAAATTGTGATAATGTGGCTCAGTGCCAACATTTCAATACTTATACAGAAATGAGACGTGCATTGGGATGGTTGATAGTGGACTGCTGCTCTTCATTTTCCCCCTTAAGTATTTATTAAACTAATTTTGTGTTTTATTACCTTGTTGACAACTTTCTGCTGCTGCGCATGTTTCTGTCTCAGACTGGCCACTTCCCTCCATAAAGCCTCGTTCTCACTGAAACAGAAAAACATCAGGCTTAATAAATGGAAGGTGAGCTGAGCTGTTGACAGATAACATTTTTTCAAAATAATTTTGACAAGAAGAAAAAAGTTTAATGACCTAATTTGTAAGACTTGGAGTTTTGAATCACAGGGTAGGATCAGTTTTTGCTTGCCAGCAAAAACTAGAGGGTTTTACTTTATTTTATTTTTTCAGTGTAAAGGTGTGAACAGATTGCAATTCTTACTGTTTCATGGCGATGATTCTGGAGTCGATGGTTTCCTGTTTTCCCTTCATCAGCTGAACATCGCTCAGGATTTTGTTGACTTCATCTGTCGACATCTTCATTTCTTCTTGACGGACTGATGACACCTGCAACAATTTTGAGGGGTTTTCTGTTACCGTGGAGACGGGAGAAACTGGCAGGAGTGGTTGTGTCATTACTATGCATTTGTGGGTGGTTTGTATACACTGTAAAATTCGAGCGTTTTCAAGGTAAACAGAAAAGAGAGGAGGGTATTAATACAAAAATAAACTTTAGTAAATTTTAGGTATTTTCTGAATAATAAATACATGGATGACATTTGTCTTTTCTCTTTGGCATTGTGTTATCACACACCTTTGTCCTCCGGTCTTTAATATTTATCCAAACAAACTTTGACTTGGTACAGAATTTGACCTATTATCATTCAGCAGAGATTATCCTTAATTATAAAACCTGGTCTATGTAAAATCAAAATTTTACTGAGTTGTGAACTTTTGCCACTGAGAGCCACTCAGAAGCCAGGAAGTTAATGATCTCTAATGTGGTGTGTGCAGGTGTATCTGCAGCTACTTACATTGGTGACTTTTCGTTTAATGTGCTCCAGCAGGTGCTCTTGCCCTCTGACGAAAAATGGATGTTGGAACTCAGTGTCATCTTTCTCTGGTTTCACCAAGCCGCCCTGCTCGATGTGCACCACCTTACGGAAACCATCTGCAGAGCAACATCAACAGAGACTTTCTGTATTTCAACCATTTCTCCAGAGAATCTGGCAGCATCACAATAAAAGAACCTGTTAGATGGGATTCTTTCTTAGAGGATCTGATGCTTACACATGTTGAGCTGTCGAATGAAGCTGGCCATGTTGTTGTGTTTGAAGAACTTTGGTAGAACCTCCTTAGAGAACCGACATTGATCGAAAACATGGAAGCTGGTTCCACTCTGAAAATACAGACAGGCAGATTAAATCACTGTTACTAGGCGCAACACTACTATATATCCCAAAACAACAGAAAACAAATTATCCAGAACTCCTTTATATTACAAGCACAAATAAATTTCTCTGAAAATATGTATTTGTTGTTTACAATGAAGCATGTAGTAACTAATGACTAAAAACTGCACAAAATATCTTAAGACATGGGTGTCCAACATGTGGCCTGGGGGACTGATGATACAAATTTGGCCTGTTGATGCAGATGGAGACTTTTGTCACTTTGTTGCAATGGGAAATGTAAAGTACAACACAAAGCGTTTGTATTTTTATAACCAAGTTTTAACAAAAAGTAAAACCAGGTACATTCAGAGATTTACTAATACTGAAATCACCTTTTTCTTAACAATTTTGTTCACAGCAACTTCATAATTCACTTCATTTGTTGTTTTGTTTATTTTGGATATTCAAAATGTCTTTCAGTTCCAGTATTAAATATTCATTTGAAATTAACACTCTCCAACCAATATAACAGAGGTAATATTTTGCAAAAGAAAAATAAATGTAGTCCCTAAATGTGGGTTTACATTAAGTAACTGAAGTTTGACAGTGTAAGTTTCGTTTTGTACATTTCTTAAATTTAGTCTACTCAGTTCATGTTTCTTTCACTAAGAGTTTTTTTTTTTTTTTTAATTCTCCAGGATGTTATTTTGTAAATTTTCCTTCATTGTACAGCATGTTATTCTTAGTTCTGTTTCCATATTTTTATTTTTGTGAAGCTGCATGCTTCACTTTATCTAACCACTCTTGCTGGTAGTAAACTTGAATTTCTCCTGTAAGGAACAAAAAAAGTTATTTCTATTGTACTCATAAGCACTAAGATAGGTGAGCAAAAGTTAGATAGTAAACTACAAGGAGCAAAAGCTGAAAGTTAGACACAACACCATGAGACAATAACAAAATAGTCACACAACATCTGATTCTTTGTGTGAAATTAAATGTAAATTTGGGTCACATATTTTTACAGATGTTAACGTACATTGCTCATCATAAATTTCTGCCACATTAATTTTTTAGCTACACACTTGTCTTTTGTATCTCTTTAATATTTCAGAATTAAAGTATTGGTTTGTACAAACCAAAATACAGAAAATTAACAATTTTGTGAACAATTTATTACATTTGATCACTTACAGAACAGGTACACCTACACCTATGGATATGCAATTTGTAAAAATATATATATATATTATCAATAAACAATCCTTTTAAAACCAGTAAACCCAAAAATGTAGCGCTAATCAACTTAATACTGTACAAGACTTGGATTTAATTACCTAAAAGCTAACGAGATACCCTGCTTAATTAATTTGCCTCACGATTCAATGTTAGCATAATTAGCATCACTTAACAAAACAAAATCCACAAATAGTGTGTCCTGTTCCGCAAATAATGTCTGAGATCTGTTGGTTAACAACTCTAATGAACCCGTGTGGAGTTAGCTTTACCAGGCTAGGCTAGGCTAAGCTAAGCTAGGTATGGTGAAGTGAGTACCGGGCTCCAGCAGATAAGAGGGTCCGTCTCCGGGTCTTCCACAAGGGTCCACAGTTTAGTAAGAAAGGCCGGGACGTTACCACCGCTCACCACCACTCCACCTGTTCCTCCGCCAACTCCAAGAAACTCCATCTCAACTACTAAAGGCTAACCCAGCTCCGGGCTCCAGTAGCTTATCTAACCGAACGATGCTAACAGCTAGTTAACCCCATCCGCTCCTCAAAGTTCAAAACAAAAAACGGATGAACTGCGACACGTAGCCCCGGAGAGATCGCAACTATTTCTCGAAATGCTCCGTTCCGGTTTGGTTTTGGTATAATATCCGCCAGTCTACACGGCACTTCTAAACTATATTGTAAACTAACTCCGTAGTGGAAAATTCCAACAAATCCGATAAAGCAAACAACTGCGTAGCTAGGTGGCTGTCTATCTGTCTCACACGGGTAACGTCATAAGAAAACGTTATGTCACGTCCGCAATGTGGATTCGTCATAATTTTAACACAAGATTATATTTCTGTAAGTGTGATTGTTCAACATAACTTCTAACACTAGTGTTACTCTAATTGATCATATTTTTTACAAATAAAAAAGGAAATCCTTTTACGCTCGAGTCCTACTAGACAATATAAGTTATAATTTACCTATTTCATTGCACAACACAATGAAATAAAAGAATTTTAAAATAAGGCCAGAAAAAAATAATGAAAGTCCATTTACCCTGTTAAAGCAAAACTGAAGTATGTGAATGTGGTTTATGTAATATTTTTAATATAGCTTGTCAAACTGTTTGGGATTAGAAAATAACGGCTTAAACGTGTTACTTTCTTTTCTTTTCTTCTCTGACTTGAACAATACTTTCAACAACAATCAGAAACAACTACAGAAAACACAGTAAGCTTTTCGGGTTACTGTGTTTTCAATACTGGGTGTTTTTAAACTATTACAATATTGTAGGACTGTAAGTGTTCTAAATTACCTTTTATTTAAAATTTTAACCTGATGTAGTTCAATAAAAGTCTTTGAATGTGTTCATTACAATTTATTTGTATGTCAATAAACAAAATTCTGTCAAACTTACACTAAAAACACATATCATGTAAGGCATGTGGAACAAGTGTGAAACGTAACTGTAAAATATATTTTTGCAAATGTACACGTTCACATTTCTTCCATTTGCAACACCTGCCTTTGAAAACAAAATCAAAACTAAGTCCAGTCACTACTGTACACAATATTATGATTTCTGTGATCATTACAATCACAGAATGTAAAAAAATAAAAAAAATAAAAAACATTTTTAAAAATGTTCATTCCAAATGTTTATTATGCGTCACGCATAGCATGTGGTCGAGAAAGATGAAGCAGTAGACAGCTTATTCCGGACTCCATCTTGTTATTAATGCTTCTTTTGATGCTTGCATTACAAAGTATTCAACACAAATGGACAGACAGGGCAGTTTTAACTATGGAGAATTGCATTCTCTTGTAATAATACACCCTGGTCTGTTTTGTATACAAACATAAATATCAATTTAAAATCTCAAATATACACATTTTTAAAGAGCCTCAGTGAAAACGTGTTTATGTGTTAACTCTTTGGTGCAAACCTGAATGAAAATCGATTTATTCACTGTATGCCTATGTGTGTTTGTTTTAGGGTTGAGATGGAACAGCACATGGAAATGGCCCTTTATTAACCATTCAGACAACCAACAAAAACAAAAGAAACAATCAAACCTGTCAGATTACTCATATAGATGATCCTGTAGGAGTAATATTACCCATAGTACTCCTACAGGGTAATATGAGTTATATTCACATTACCCTGTGAATATTACTCAAATACTCCAAATAGTTTGGATGTAATTTTTCTTTCTTACGGAACGTTTCTGTTTATATTTTATAAGGGATGGAAACAGATGGATAGCCCATGGTTGGCCTGTTTTTTGCATTCTGCACACAGCTTTATTTGTGGTGCATTTCTTACAGAACGCCCTAGCAGTATAGAGGATTGTTTTTCCTTTTGCATTACCTTGCGAACGGTTTTGCATTCTCTTGCAATAATGTACTGATCAGTTCCTGCAGCATAAGTGAATACTGAATGTTTTTCTTTGGGTGGCCATCACACTTTATGTTAGAAGGTTTTTTCACATATTGTTAATATCGTTTGTGAGATATCTGAAGTTTTATATATTTTTCTTTAGAATAGACCCAGGTGTGTTTGTTTATTGCAAGGGAACACAAAAGAAAAAAAAGTATCATATCTCTTAGGGGACTCCGTATTATTAATTAACAAAGTGATTAAATATCTTATGGTTTACTTCAAACAAATTTTTATTAGAATTATAAGATTGTAATACTTGTTTGTTCAAGGCTTATTCTCTTCTTTCATTCTGTTTTTTCCTATCAAGACATTACATGTTCTTTTTTCCTGTCAAACTTCATGAGGAAAAACAAAATGTCACTGGACCCACATCAAGTGGACAAGAAGATGTGAAGGATTACAAATTGAAATGAACAGAAGACAGCTTGAATATTCCAGCAGTTTCAAATTGTTGACACAACACACCAAATTTAAGCTGCATATTAACAAGTTTAAAACTCAATTCAATTCAAAAACACCTTATTGCTCACAAACAGGAATTGAAAATTGAAAACTCAGCATACAAAACATTTAGTATTTTAGAATAACAAAATATTTCTAAGTCTTCTCAGTTTTATTTTTCAATGACCAACCTAAAGCTCTGTTCATGTCAAGAATATTTCTATACCTGGGACAGTTTATACAAGAAATGCTGCCTCATTTTGGACTAATTGAAGTTTGTTTAGATGTTTCTCTGGACCAAATGTTGCAATACTGCAAGTGAGATAAGGCAGCAAGTCATTGGTGAAAATGGAAAACAATAAAGGTCCTAAGCAACAGCCCTGTGGAATTGCACACAATTCTTTTAGAAATGAAAAATTGCTATTTTAAAGTATAGCTTCAGTTGAGATGCATAACTAGCAAGAAGTAATTAAATGTACAAGTATACAAATAAACATGTTTAGTCATTAGTTTTATCTAACAGAAAATCACAATCAAATAGGTCAAAAGCAGAACTAAGGTCTAACAGAACAGCCCCATCTATGTTACTAATCTTCATTGTCCACGGTACTCAAGAACTTCTAACAATGTACTTTATTGGGACATATTTACTATTGGAAATTGATTTTCAAAAACTCTTAATTCTGTCTTGTTTATGTAACTTTTTCCAACATTAAAAAGGATTTTCATTTGTTATGAAGTGAATTTTTAAGCTGTTGCTGAATGCGTCTCCAAAAGGGCTTCTGCCCTGTGTGAACTCTCATGGTTATTCAGTGAACGTTTTGATCTGAAGGATTTTCCACAGGTGTTGCAGGAAAATGGCATTTCACCTGTGTGGAGCAACATGTGATGAGACAAAGAAGCTTTTTGATTAAAACTTTTGCCACAAATTGTACAAGAGAAAGGCTTCTCGCCTGTGTGAATTCTCTCATGTTGATCAAGAATAACTTTACGGGTAAAGCTTTTTCCACACGACTGACATATGAAAGGTCTCTCACCTGTGTGATTTCTCATGTGACGTGCTAAACTATTTTTGTCCATATAGTATTTTCCACATGTGGTACATTGGACACGTGTCTCACCTGTGTGAGAGTTCATGTGAACTCTTAAATCGTTTTTTCTCATAAAACTTTTTCCACAAGTTTGACATGGATAAAGTCTCTCACGTGTGTGAACTATTAAGTGAGTTTTTAAGCAACAACTGTAGCTGAATGCTTTTCCACAGGTCACACACAAAAAAGGCTTCTCACCTGTGTGACTTCTTATGTGACTCATTAACTGATGTTTGTGACTACATCTTTTGCCACAGGTCACACATGAAATGGATTTCACATGTGTGTGTTCTTTCATATGTTTAGTCAATAATTTTTTGCTTTTAAAAGCTTTCTCACAGGTATTACACGGAAAAGACCTTTCATCTGTGTGAAGCTTCATGTGAGTGGTCAAATGCATTGTTGGAGTAAAACCTTTGTCACAAGAGTGAACTCTGGTGTGTTTAGTCAAATGCTCTTTTCTAGGGAAGCTTTTTCCACATGACTGACATTTGAAAAGTTTTTCACCTTTGTGGGTTCTCATGTGAACCTGTAATAGGAATCTCTGATTATGTCTTTTTCCACATGACACACATACAAAATGATTCTCAGCTGTGTGATTTCTGACGTGCCTGTGAATATTAGAGTTTGTAGTGACGCTTTCATCACAAGTGAGACATTTGAAAGGCCTCTCATCTGTGTGACTTCTCCTGTGTTGAACAGAGTTTTCTGCTTGAGTTTTCTTGTCCCTTTTGGGTTCTGAATGATCAACACAGATTTTACACTTTATGGTTTTCTGACATCTCTCATTTTGTTCCAGCCCATTGTCTTTCTTGGATTCTGAGTCTTTATGGTGGTTTCCTTCTTGCTCCTGATTCTCAGTTTCATTAAAGTCCTGAGAGATGATTTGATCTTTCATAGGTTCTGGTTTAATGTGGTCATTTTCTTCATGAGTTGGAGTCACCATGAATGTATCTTCATTCTCCTGCTTCGGTTCAAGCTGATCTTCATGTTCACCTATGCAGATCTCCAATACTTCCTCTTTAATCAAGGGTTGCTCTGGCTCCTCTTGTTTTATCTGCAGAAGTTCTGGTTCTTCCTGGTACCAAGTGGGATCCGTCTCTTGTTTACAGAGCTGCTGGTCAGAGGGATCCTCCTCTTTCCAAACATGACCCAGCTGGTGGTCTGGAAACACAAACACACACAAGAGAAAGACTTTTTATTGTATGTTCAACACAGAACACTTCACTTTAACCATTCACTGTACATACAGATGCTTAGAAAACTATTTAGGCCTAATATTAGCTAAAACTAGATTTAAAACTTTCTTTAATCACAAACATATTTCAATCCAATAGGCTTTGAAGGGAAAATCCTGTTATCAAATGCAGTTATTAATTTCTACATGCAAAAGCAAATGACTACAAAAATCTTTTGTCTATAACCATTTAAAATTTAAATAAATTACAATAACTTGGAAAAGTTCAGGTTAAGTTCAGGTTAAGTTCAAGTGAGAGACAGAGAGGAGTTTTTATAGCAACCCAAAGCTGAATTTGGGAGACATGCATATCTTTAAAATACCACAATCTGATTAAGTAGTGACATTTCACAATTATGATTTATCTACAGAAGAAAAAAAGTTAACCCGTTTCATTAATAAATGATATATCTGATTTATACCATCACAGTTTTTGAATTGTTCCAATCCAGTCCTTGTTTGGTCGAGATGCAACTAAAGAAATAAATAAATCAAACAAGTCATACGGTCACCAAGCGAAATGGCCGCTTAATCTGAAACAGTCGGCAGGAGCCCTTGAATTTAATTAAATTAGTTTGATATTTTTAACCTGTTCATTAAAAATATATAAATATACAGTCATATTCAATGAATTACAATATGGGTTCCGATGTTTGACAGATTGATAGCATAACTTTTGAGTAGGTATTATACATACTTCTCATTAAACCCATATTCCTGCATTTAAAAAAGTATTTATTGGCCTGGTGTTATGTTCTAATCTTAAATGCCATGTTTTAATTAAGTGTAAGCAAGAAATCATCATCAGTAAAAAAAAAAATTAAAACATCATTCTGTGTGTAACTACTCTATACGTGAGGAGAGAGCTCTCTGTATTTCTTGAGGAGTGCCACATTGTTGGTTTTGCACAAAATGTTTATGCTTGTGGTCTGAGTCCAGTGAACTGAATTAGAGGCAAATCTAAAAGTTGCAGGACACCAAACCTGGATGACTTGGTTTTAATGCGCTTGTTGTAGAACCATCTAGGCCAGGTTTCACGAGTCGGTGGATTCGCCCGTTAGACGTTTCTAAAAAAAAAATTAAAAACACCGGAAGTGACTTTAGCTTCGTTGCCTAGTTTCCGTTAAAAAAAAAAAAAAACTTCCCGAAATGAACGCTTTAAACCCGTAATATGCTACCGGAATCATCATTAGAGGTGTTTCTTACCCGTTGTGGGTAAGATTGTCGAAGGTGTCGGGGTGAAATCCGGGGAAAGTTTCCGCTGATCCTCCATCTCTTCCTCCTTCACGATAATTTCATAAAACTCTGTGAATGTTTCTTCAGCATGAGTTACCTGCTCGCTGATCGACTCTCCTTGAAGCTGGACTGAAGACATTTTTACTGTAAACATCTACATATTCAGCCCACAGAGGACCAGACAACCGGCAGAAGCAAAGCTAACGCTGCTAGCATCACATTTATTCTTCTTCTGTTTCTTTATTGGCGGTTGAGAAATAACATTGCAGGTCACTACCGTCACCAACTGGTCCGAAAGGTGGACTGCAGCGTCATGATACGGTCATGTAATACAGTTGGGTTAGTTTAAGATAATTAAATTTTGCCTGATAATTATTTTATTAGGCATAATCAAGTAAATCAATAAAATCTAGTTTGTTTTGGGGTTTTTTAAAACTCTTTTTAGGTTTCCAATTACTTGTCTATTTTTTTCCTCACAAAGAACCAAACTCTAATAGAACAACTCCAATTATTTTAATCAGTAAAATAAAAACAATTAAAAGGTCATTTGTCTTCTGAGTTAGCACAGGCATGGTTGAATGACCTTCACAATAAGAATGTTAATCTAATTTTTAATAACAATTTCTTCCTAACTTCTAATCTGTTTTCAATCATTAAAAAAAATTTAGGGTAAAATAAAATGTGACGTGCTCAAGGCAGTGAACAGGAACTTCTTAAAGAGACAGGCAATAAATTGCAAAGTCTTATTTCTTTCATGGTCGATAAATACAGCATTTTAATAACAACTGAAAGTACCATAGTTACTTGACTGTGCTATAAAATGGTATCTGCCTGGAAAACACAATAGTACCTTATTAAATAATTTTCTACACAGAAATCAAAAGGCTTTTTAACCAAGAATGTTAACCAACAACTTAAACTTTATTGACAGCAAGAGCATTTTTCACTGATTTCACAATTAACTTCGATAGTAAACTACAGATTCCTGCCTATAAAATCAGTTTGTTGAAGTCCCAATGTTTAACATTTCACAATGTTTACAATATTACACCTTATCATTTGTAAGCTTCACATGATCAGTTTGATTAATACTGTTAATAAACCCTTGTCTTCCAAACACTGCAAAGAAAAGGTCTTTAACCTGCAAGGTGGCCTCTGATGAATAAAAGAACATTTTAGATGGATATTTTTTACAATTCACAAATAAAAAAGGCTTCTCTTGTGGATTAACAGTGTGAGTTAACAAGCAGTATGATGGATCTGATGGTTTTATACAAATTCTTCTGCATGCCATACATGGAAAAAGCTTCTGATTTGTGTGCGATGTGAGGGGAGCTTTAAAAAGTTTTTATTTGGACTAAAAGCTCTTTCACAGATGGCAAAAAAAATGGCTTCTCACCTGTATGAGTGCATATGAAATTATTCTAGTTCTTGTATTCCACATATCTCAAAAGATTTTCACAGGAATTAGAGGGAAAGATCCTTTAATCTGTGTGAGCCTTCATGTGTTGAGTACATTTAGGTTTTTCATGAAAACTTTTGCCACAAATCATGAAAGAGAAACAATTATATCTTTTTTTTGCTATTTTTTTAATTGAATTTTATAACATAAAAGAAAAACAAGTGACAATGACACACTTAATACAGATTCTCATTAAATAACTTAGTCCCCAAAGCAAACAAATATAAATAAACAATAATAAAAAGGGAAAGAAAAGGAAACTCAGCAATCCCTGCACAGTTCTCTTAATGTCCTTTGTAGTGTTTCAGAAACTCGGGTCAATGGCGACCATGTTTCTTCAAATTTCGCTCCTTTTCCTCTGACAATATAGGTGAGTCGCTCCAGAGCCATACACAATGTCATCTCTTTCACCCACATGTGATTTGATGGTATGTCAATTTTTTTCCAGTATAGAGATATTAATCTCCTGGCCTGCAGGAGTCCAAAGTCAATCAGTTTTAAGTGTCTGGAGTTAAAAGTACAGTCCTCTGGATAAATACCCAAAACACACAATTTGGCCTCAGCAGAAAACCATTATATCTAATGGTTTTACATTAATAACACTGCATCAATGTGGTTGTTGCATTTTAGCTCAAACTATTAGGTGTTTAATCCATCATATTCAAAAAGATCATGTTTGTTCTATCACTGTTCTTTAATAACCATACACATTTACAGAAAGCATATGGTTTGATTTGTTTCAGGTAAGAATGACATTAGTAAATATTGAAAATCTCACACATTCGCACTAAGTGACATTGAAACTGGTGTGAGTGCGTACATGTTTGGTAAAAAGAGAATAATGATGTGTATTTTACACGCAATCGCTCAATACATGTTCTGGCTCACACTTGACTCTTTTGGACAAAATATCTGTTAATGAGCTACACCACCAGTCAATCGCAGGTCTTTTTCATCTCAGCAGAATATTCTTTATACTCCATTCGCTTAGATATATATATATATATATATATATATATATATATATATATATATATATATATATATATAAAACACTCATATGGCAACAGCTTTGGTTTTTTTATTAAATGTTTTGATATTCTTTTTATGACATATTAAAATGTCTAATTCCATTAGCGAGAAATGTTCACTTTTCTCGCTTATGAGAAAAGGCTTTTCACCTGTGTGAACCTTTATGTGATGCATTAATTGGCATCTTTGATTATATTTTTTCCTCAGGTCTTACATAGAAATGGCTTTTCACCTGTACGAACCCTCATGTGACAAGTCAATTGATATCTTCGAGAAAAACTTCTGCCACAAATTGTGCAAAAGAATGGCTTCTCACCTGTGTGAACTCTCATGGGTCTCCTCAATACTTCTTTTGCTCTAAAAGTTTTTTCACAGGTATTACAGGAAAAAGGCCTTTCATCTGAGTGAATCCTCATGTGATAAGACAAATGATGTCCTCGAGAAAAACTTCTGCCACAAATCGTACAAGAGAATGGCTTCTCACCTATGTGAATTCTGACATGAACTATTAAATTTCCTTTGGTTGTAAAGATTCTTCCACATGTCATACATGGAAAACAATTCTCACCTGTGTGACTTTTCAAGTGTTGTGCCAAGGTCATATTTTCAGTAAAAAAAAAAATCACCACAAATTGTACAACAATACAAATAGCTCTCTGTCAGTTTTCTTATCCTTTTTGGGTTTCGAATTGTCAACACAGGTTTTATACTTTGTGGTTTTCTGGCCTTTCTTATTTCGTTTCAGCTCTTCTCCTTGCTTTGTTCTTGAGTATTTCTGAGGGTTTTCTTTTTGATCCTGGTTCTCAGTTTTGTCAATTTCCTGAGAGATGATTTGGTTCCTAACTGGTTCTGAGTTACTGTGGTTCTTTTCTTCATGGGTAGGAGTCACAGTGCATGCATCTTCATTCTCCTGCTTCAGTTCAAGCTGCTTTTCATGCTCACCTATACAGAGCTCCAATGTTTCCTCTTTAGTCCAGGGATGTTCTGGCTCTTGCTGCTCTTCTTTCATCTGGAGAGGTTCTGGCTCCTTCTGGTCCAAACTGGGATCTGTCTTTTGGTCACAGAGCTGCTGGTCAGAGGGATCCTTCTCTTTCCAAACATAACCCAGTTGGTGGTCTGGAAAGGTAAACACAGACAGGAGAAAGATTTTCTATTGTATGCTAAAAGAACACTTCACTTTAATAATTCCCTGAACATAAAGATGCTTAGAAAAGTATCCAGCACTGAGAGCAGCACAAGAGCCAGGGACCTAAAAAGGCTCAACAGCCATTTAAAGAAGGCTGATTCTCAAGGAAGGAAATCCATTTCATTTTTGGGGGGGGAACAATAAAAAGCAACATTTCCTAAGAGCGATTATAGGGTTGTCGGCAAAGTTCCAGTGAACTGTAATGTAAAATGTGGTTTAAAATGTTTCGAATGTTTTAAAGCTACAGGACCAAAAATGACTTGTTGGTGGCAATGCATGTGTCTTTTTCAGTAAGCAAACTGTTGAGACCCATAGAAGTCAAACTAAAATTCAAATGTTTAGAAATTAGTTTGGTTGAGTGCCAACGAACTAATCTTTGGTGCACCCTTACAAGGGCTTGGGCTCTAAATAAAAAAGTTTTAATGAGTAACTCCTTTGATGAAAACAAAAAAAGTTTAAGTCTATCAAAGCAATGCAGCCAGTTTTGCTAGTTTTGATTTACCAGGCATAATGAGGCAGTTTATCATGATTCAGACAGACTAATGAAATAAACTCCAGGCTGATTTTTATTGTTAACATGTTTCTTTCTTTTGAGCAGTGAAAGTAAATAAAAAGTGTTAATGTCTTTCTTTAAGTATTTACGTACTGTAGGGTTTTTTGTTTGTGCTGCAGAGCCACAGCTAACAGCTAGCTCCTCTGATGAGCCTTTACTGTCCAGGGTGCTGTTGCTCCTCCTACACATTGGACTAAACCATTGTTCTGACAATGGCATGGGTGCACATAAAAATTTATTCTTATGTTTTTCTAAAGATAAATGGATTTCTTTCACCTTTTCTTATTGATATTGTTCAAATACAAAGGTTTCTTTTATGATTTCTTTGGGGGGATAATTCTAGGCTTTTCCTAAATTTGTAAGAGTTCGGGCCCACCCACTTCCCCTGTGATTTCCGCCCATGCTGGTTCTGTTTTAGATGTGTTCTGGGGATGACAGTTTCTGTTTTCTTCATAAAATAAAGAAGGTAATGGAAAACCCTGACCATCCTCTTCATGGGACTGAGTCTTCAGTCAGAGGCTTCTACACATTTAATGCAATACAGACGGCTACGAGAGATTTTTCCTGCAAATTACCTACAACAATTCTTTGAAGAACTGGGGAGTTACATTTATTTTCCCTTTGGGATTAATTAAGTATTTCTGAATTAAATTTGAATTATAACCGCCATTTCCCTCCCTGAGGAAAATGGCGGCACTCCCTTTCAAAGCCCAACGTTTCCCCCGACACACACAAAACCCCCACCGGTCTCCGGTCCGTTTAAACCTCCAGTAGTTTAGCGTTTAAACCTTCCGCTAATAAATGTACCAAAATGAACAAGTTAAAACCACAATCTGCATCTTGCGTCATCAATTCGCACCGCCGGTGTTTCATACCTATTCGGTGTAAGATGATCGTCCATGTCCTCCTCGGATTTATTTAAACTCAGCTGAACTTAGCTGTTGATGTTGAGCGACTCTTGATAAATATGGAACTCACTCCAAACACTCACATATATTATATTAACTCCCTTATCCAAGCAGAAGGAAAGCTAATGCTGCTAGCTCCACAGTTTCCGTCTTCTGTTTTTTATTGGCGCCACCTACTGGTTTGGAAGGTCACTCTTCATCAAATTATCAATTAGATTGTAAAAGAAATGGGTTAAAGGTAATCAAATGTTCTCGACAATGATTATTTCTCAATTTATTTCTAGTTAAATTAGCAAAATATAGTTCTTCTTTAATGCTGTTAAGAATTTATTCCTGATATTTCTGAGTTTATGCTCTATTGGTTCTTCCTCTTCTTAGTAATCACAGGAGGCTCTGTATATTATAAAGTCTCACTACGCTTACTTGAGTAAAATTTCTGGATTCTGTACACACTGAATGAAAAACAAACAAAAAATAAACCAAAAACTCATCAACAAAGACATACACCTGCAGTGTCATATTGAAAGAAACTGATTTGGAAAAAATATTATCTTACCTGATTTTGTTATTGTTGTTACTTAAATAAATTATTGTCATTTTAGTCCTTAAAATACCAAAATTTCCACATAACTTTATATTTTGGCCTGTCTGATTATGTAATTTTTAAATATTAAATTAATGATAGTTTGATCAGTTACTAAGTATTCGAGTAGACCTTTTACCAGATACGTTTTTACTCAGAGTAATTTCTTGGATTGCTATGTCATACTTTTACTTGATTATGGATATGTTTAAATAGTGTTACTCTACTTGAGTACAATTTTTACCTGCTCTGCCCACCTCTGGTTACTTGAGTACTAATTGGGAAAATAAATACATTAATCAACGTGGCCCGAGTTCAGCTAAAGTCTTTTAGGATGCATTGATAAAACAGCATGCAAACATACAGTCATAACATTACAGGACTGGAATATAGGAAAGGACACAAGAATGTTAATCCCAACTTAATTTATTCTAATAGCTTTATTAAAGCTGCAGTATGTAACTTTTCTAAAGTTATGTCTCATCCCATGCTGTCACAACAGTTTAATTAAAGTCACACTAGCCGGTTAAACTCAACATTAAATAAGCAATTAAATTTACAAAGTATTTACCACAAAAACAAAATGCTCCCTGCAAGCAGGTTTTTGAAACAACCTCTGAAATTTTTAATTGAAAGATCTTTTGTAATTCATATAAAAATCATCTTAAATGTTTCTTTTAACAATCTGTGCATTAAAAAAACTTAAATTCCAGTTTGGTTCATCAATCAAGAAGAAAATAATGAAAAACACAGAAAGCAGAAATTAATGCAATAAACTGTAAGGATAGTTTCCCCTAATATTAGCAAGTGGAGAGCAGAACAGTAAAATTAGTTGATGCCAAATGTGCACATAAAAAGAAAACTGCTAAATTACTAAAAATACAGTTTGAACTAGAAGAGTACAATTTCTTTAAATGCATTTGTCTTTTTTATGTTTCTTAACACAAAAGGGTTTTTAATCAAGTCAAATCAAGATAAAACTAAAATAATTTCACATTTAAATTAAATGAAAATGCTTTAATCTCATTAAACTCTTGGACAAAAAATATTTCAGTGGTTTTAGGACTTTAGCTTAGTAGTGAACTACAGACTATTTGGCATCCTGATGTTTTCAAGGTTTACAACTTTTATGTAAAATAAAATAAAAACTGTTGGATTACCACCTAATTAAACAGCCAGTAGACATTTTTTCACACTTTCTCATCAGGTCAAGATCATGTACTTAGCAAAGGGCAACAGGTGGCCGGGTATAAAAATCCACCAAAAACAATCTGGTTCCAACAAATCATCATGAATTAGAGTCCATCAGTCCAATAGTACCACATAAACAATAAACATGTTTGTAGTTTAATATATATAAGCAATACAATAATATGTTTTCTGGAGAAAAATATTAGTTTTCTGTTCAATTTAGCTTCAAATTTATCAGACAAAGAGTCTCAAAAAGGCATCAAGAGTCAGAGCAGGCTTTGAGGATTTTTGGTTTTATAGCTTTTTTCCCCTCAGTTACATTGTTACATTTTTCACCATAACATTTGCGCCACAACTAGTGCACTTCTTAAAACAATTACAGCCAACTTCATAAAGTTAACCTACAAAAGTTAGTCATTCCTCAAGATCTGTAGTTCATTCCACAGTGTGTCAGTTTCATCAAAACAAAACATCCTGACAATGTCAAATGGCTTTATATTTTAATTTTGACACTTCTCTCTGTTTTCCAATGCAAAAAAAAAAAAAAAAAAAAAAAAGTCAGATCTTGGTGATAGTACCTAAAAATACTCAAGACGGCACTATAGAAATACTTGCAAAGCCGTTTCAAATCTACAGTTACAGTATGTTAGGTAAATGGCGACCAGGCACTGAACATATTTGACATTTTTACCGCATATGCCCTTTGCAGTTTTACGGTAATTTATTCACAACAACATGCGAAACAAAAGTACTGAGGTTCACCTGACAGAAAATGTTTGATTTGGAAGACAGTTTCAGAAATAACTGAACAAAAACATTGGCTTGACAGTTCAACAATGACAATTCAGCATTAATACCGACAGCACAATTTGACATGGCATAAGCAAATTATGTAAAATAAAAAAGCAGAGGATGGTATGGAAACAACAGGATTTTCAATCTGTAGGAAGGAATAAGCAACAACTGGTATCATGAGCAGAAAGGACAAAATGCTGTTTGTTCTGATCAGAGAAATTGTAGTAAGCTTCTCCTGTTGAGTCTTTCTCAATAAATCCACATTTGTTTATAACTATATGGGTCAATTAGGAAATCCAAATGGCTGCTGTGGCTTCTGCTTAACACCAGTGTGAGTCCTTATGTTTTATTTTTATTTTTTATGTGGGGTATTATGCAAAAATCAACTTTGAACATCATATCAAGTTATAAATGTTATTCCCTCATCAAAAACATACTTGGTGTGTTTTGATTCTTTCATGCATGTTTGAGAAATCATTTAATCCCCATGGCAACCATTCAGGGGTGCCTAAACACTTGCTATCATAAAGCACCACCTATTTCCATAAAGTTTGCTGTCTCAAGATGTGCTTCTGCTCCTCTAGACTAGTGGCAGCAGCAATTAGTAAAGACCTGGTGCAACTGCTTGTAGGCTGAGCTTATATCTTTAGTCCAGCGCTCCTAAGAACTTTTGTAAATAGCTTGAAGTAAAAATATTCACCTGGATAGCAAAGGAGCTTCTTAAAGAGGCCATTTCCAAGACATCAAATTGTAAAGTCAAATTTCTTTTAAGCTATGTTTGATGTACACATTATTTATATAACAGCTGAAAGGAACAGGTACTTGATTGTGTTTGACCAAATTTTTTCTGCGCGGTACACCAATTTGTGTTAAGGATGAAATGTGTTCAAGCTTTTACTTTAGCTCAATGCTTGACAGGTCCTCCACAAAAGGGGCTTCTCGCCTGTGTGAACGCTCATGTTTATTCAGTGAATCTTTTCTTTTGAAAGTTTTTTCACAGGTATTACAACGAAAAGGCCTTTCATTTGTGTGACTCATCATGTGTTGAGGCAAATAAGCTTTTAGAGTAAAACATTTACCACAAATGGTACAAGAGTAAGGCTTCTCACCTGTGTGAATTCTAATGTGCTTGTTGCAATCAGAGCTTGCAGCGAAGCTTTTTCCACAAGTGTTACACACAAAAGGCTTCTCCCCTGTGTGAATTTTCATGTGTTTATTACATTCAGACTTTGTAAAAAAGCTTTTTCCACAAGTCTTGCACACAAAAGGCTTCTCACCTGTGTGAATTTTCATGTGTTTGTTCAATGACGGTTTTGATCTGTAACTTTTTTCACAAGTATTACAGGAAAACACCTTTTCATCTGTGTGACTTCTCATGTGATCAGTCAAATTAACTTTTCGGCCAAAACTTTTGAGACAAATCACACACGTGAAAGGCTTCTCACCTGTGTGAATTCTGACGTGGTCATCCAGAAAAGATTTCTGAGTGAAGCCTTTTCCACAGAACTGACATTTAAAAAGGTTCTCACCAGTGTGAATTCTCATGTGACGTGTTAAACCTGTTTTGCTTCTGAAACGTTTTCCACACGTCACACAATGTAATGGCTCCTCATTTGTGTGCGTTATGAAATGAGTTTTTAAACTACCGCTGTGACTGAACGCTTTACCACATATGACGCACAAATAGGGGTTGACACCTGTATGACTTCCCATGTGAACCATTAACTGTCGTTTT
Organism: Poeciliopsis retropinna; assembly: GCA_010277075.1. Taxonomy (NCBI): domain Eukaryota; kingdom Metazoa; phylum Chordata; class Actinopteri; order Cyprinodontiformes; family Poeciliidae; genus Poeciliopsis; species Poeciliopsis retropinna. Next base: position 162,209 of record VMRM01000016.1, on the reverse strand, counting down.
TTAATAAATCCTTGTCCACAGGTCTCACACGAAAAAGGTTTCACACCTGTGTGAACTGTCATGTGTTCAATTAATGAATATTTAGATCTGAAAGTTTTTTCACAGGAGTTACAGGGGAAAGGTTTTTCATCTGTGTGAGTCCTCAAATGATTAGTCAAATGGCCTTTGTCAATAAAACTTTTACCACAAGCGGTACAAGAGAAAGGCTTCTCACCTGTGTGAATTCTGACATGTTTATCAAAAGCAGGTTTTGTGATGAAGCTTTTTCCACAGGACAGACATTTAAATGGCCTCACACCCGAGTGAATCCTCATGTGTTTATTTAATGAATGTTTTATTCTGAACGTTTTTTCACAGGTGTTACAGGAAAAAGGCTTCTCACCTGTGTGAATTCTCATGTGGGCTGTTAAATTTCCTTTTTTTGTAAAACTTTGTCCACACGTACACTGAAAACGCTTCTCACCTTTGTGACTTTTCAAGTGTTGAGACAAGTTACTACTTTCACTAAAACCTTCACCACATATTTTACAAGAATACACAGCAGTTTCTGTGTGAGCTTTCTTGTCCCTTTTAAGTTTTGAATTGTTAACACAGTTGTTGCGCTTCATGGTCTTCTGATGGCTCTTGTTTTGTTTCAGCCCTTCATCTTGCTGTGATCCTGAGTTTTTATTAGGATTTCCTTTGCAATCCCACAGCTCAGTTTGATTATAATCCTGAGAGACAACTTGATCCACAATTGGTTCTGGTTTAATGTGGTACTTGTCTTCATTGGTTGGACTCAGTATTGATATATCTTCATTCTCCTGCTTCGATTCAAGTTTCTCTTCTTGCTTACTTATGCAGAGCTCCAATGGTTCTTCTTTAATCCAGGGATATCCTGGTTCTTGATGCTCTTCTTTTATCTGCAGAGGTTCTCGTTCCTTCTGATTCAAACTGGAATCCGTCTCCTGTTTACAGAGCTCCTGGTCAGAGGGAGCCTCTTCTTTCCAAATATAATTCTGTAGATGATCTAGAAAGGCGAACAAACACAGGAGAAAACCTTTTTGTAGGTTATCATCTGCCAGTGCAGCTAGTACCGATTTTAATTTGGTGCCCGCCATTATACCAAGACTACATTATAAATGTAACATGCATCCTATTGTTAGTGTCATTTGTGATTAGATTAGATTATACTATAGTACTTATATGGATAATGATTTTAACCTTACAGGAGTAGGATAAAGAAAAGATGCTCTAATTAATTTGCATTATGAAAGAGTGGTTCAAAATAATTTTCACAATGTGGAAGCATCTACAGACAAATCCTGAATTTAAAGTAACAAGTTAAACATGTTTTGTTTTCAAAATTTGGAGCAGATTTGTAAAATATAAAAAATAATAATAAAAAATCCATCACTACTAAATAAAAACAAATGATGCTCTTGGGAGCCCCCTAGTGGTGCCGGGGCCCTAAGCAACTGATTACTTGCATATGCCTTGAGACAGCTTATAAAAACTGGCTGATTTATTGCAGAAACAATTATTCTAGAAAAAGATTAAAAAGAAGATATACAGAGAGAAAGATAAGATTAGGCAAGAGAGAACAGGAAAAGGGGTACAGTACAGAACCAAAAGAGAATGATGCAACTCTAATAACCAAATAGGGAAGAAGATATACAGGAAACTAATTAAATTCAACTAAATTTCACAAGATCTCACAAGGAGCACTAATGTATAATTGTGAGTTTATCACATGTTTTCTGCAAAAATGCTCAAAAACATTTAACATGATAAAATTATAGTCTGATCAAGGTGGAGAACAACAAAAATCAAAACAAATATTGCTAAATGTCTTGCAAATATTTCTGAATTTGAAGTTATTTTGATTGCAAAAACAATCACAAAGTCCTAGGTTGATCAATGTGGAAAATGTTGAATATCATTTAATTTTAAAAAGTATTTATCAAATTTAGACAGCTGTTTACTAGTATTTTAACAGTATAATAATGGGTTTTATTCTGGCATCCTTTTGAGAACATGCATAACCCAACATCAAGATCAATTTTGCTGTATTCTGCTGTAATAAACGCTGGTCACATAAAATAGTGTAACATCGTTTCATACCAGTTGGGTGTAATGCGGTCCTGGTTAAATCCTGCGGTCTGTCCCAGTCATTTATCGCTTCCTCCTCCTTTACGGTTCCATTACACTCTGTTTCTTCAGCAGGAGTTTCCTGCTCGCTGCTCAACTTTCGTTGAAGTTTGATTGAAGACATTTTGACTGCAAACATTCAGATATTCAGCCCATAAATGGATCAAAATCCACAGAATAACTCCTAGCAGAAGGAAAGCTAACGTTGCTACGATCACGTTTAAGCTAGTTCTTCTTCTTCTTCTTCACCACACATCGAATCAGGTCTTTACCGCCACCGGCTGGTCTGGAGGGTCAACAGCAACATGCATTTTTGATTTTCTTTTCTTTTTTCACTGATTTACTGCATGTACAACAAATACGGCATCAATATCAGATGTATTCAAAGCTGAAATAGCTAGCACGGGCTTCTTCCAAACACAAACAAGTGAGAGAAAAAAGAAAAGTAATCTATCAACCAAAATAGATAAATCAACAAGAAAAAAAAGACTACAAGTCTTTGAAAAGGTGCCAGAGTTTCTTGTGTAAAGTGGGAATTTTTTTAGTTCTTTATTTTAAATGACATTTGTGAATTAAATATTTGCCCTTTTAAGTTTCTTTTCTTTTCTCAGGGTTTACAAAATAATATTCTTAGAAAATTCACATAAGTTTGGAATTTTAAGGAAATGCTGGAAGTGCAAAAGATAATTTATGGAAATGCACTGGGATATGGTAGTTAAGAAATTACCTGAATTAATGAGTTACTTATATATAAATCAGTTTGATCTAGTTTGGTTTTAATTCACTGCATTAAAACCAAACTAGATAAGTTATGAATCAGTTTTCTACTTTGTTTCTCATTTTTCTGAAACAGTAATATTGTCTCGAACTCTACAGTAATGACACTTTCCATTGCGGTTTACCTAAAATGAATATATATATATTTTTAAATCTCATCCTTCTGCTATTTTCACCTCATCTCCTATTTTAATAGATTTTTAATCTCTATTTTGCCAAAGTTAATTCACAGCTCATTTGTTGCGTTTTCTGCAACTTATTTTTCCTGAACGCCTTCATACGTACATGCAATAACACGATTAATAAATAATTGATCATTAGACTCATCATGTATATGGTGTATGTTCATTTTATATTAAGATCACTGAATTGCTACCAAATAATTACCTTATTCTGCTGTGAACTGGAATCCAAACAAATAACTGATTTTCATGGTTCTGAATCTAATATTGCAATAACATCTCCTGTGTCTGGTGAAATACTGTTATTTATGCTTTTCCCTACTTTGAGTTAAAACTATGGTAAAATGCACTCATTGTGATGTGAAACTGTCCAAGAATCTTTACACCACCTACTGCTGCCATCTTCTGGATTAAGTAGGCATTTCATATTTTTCTTGTACTTCCACTACATCCGTTCAACAAAAACTCCTGAACAATTGACCTTAAATTTGCTCCTACATCAACACTTTAATATATGCAGCCTGAAATGAAAATATCATCAACTCACTTACTGCTGTCTTTTTAAATCATAGAAATAAGGGTGGTGCCGTTTCTTTCTGGGATATGAGTGAATAAATGTTTAGCTCCAAACTGAGAGTTTCAGTCTCATGTCATAGCATCAACACAGATCCAGCTGCGCTGACTTATTTTCAAAGCATAAAAAAAAATCCACCTTCACAGTTGTATGTGAACAGAAATGTCAAACATTCTCAGGTTGAATGTGGAGCAAAAAGTTCCTCTGAAACTTGTCTTTCATTTGGTGCAATGTCCAAAAGCTGTCCTCCTGTCTCAAACTGAGAACCAAGCACGTAACATTGGAGGTGTCTGTTTTTTTAACTGAAGCATTTACTGTTGTAAAATGATTCAGTATATTTTGGCTTTTTGTATTACTTTACTCTTAACCTTATACGTTCCGCATCAATTCAATAATTAAGGATGACTTTTTTCACCTTTTCTACACAATATATCAATACAATATATTTTACAGACAAAATATAATTATGTAGCTGATCATCCAAATAGAAAAAGGAGCATACCATCCCCAAACTCAAACATGTTTCTTTTCTGTTCCATATTTTGTTCAAGTTTCTTTATAGAAATGTTACAATTTTCTTACAGGCAACCAACATGTTCAAACTCATTTGTTTAATTCAACATTGAGTTGAATTAATTCAACTCAATGTTTAATTCAACATTGAGTTGAATTAAACAAGCGTAAACAACTAAATTCACCAAACATTGACCACAAAAATAATGACTGTGATCAGAGTCTGTAAACATACCCTTACAAAATACCATTAGAAAATATAGATTACTTTTGTAGGTTTTCTGAAAATGTGAGAAAAAAAAAAGATATTTGTCATTCATAGGAAACCATATTAAAAATTAAAGCATTTTTTATTCTTTGATTCATTTAAGGAGCAACATTCACAGCAGAAAACAAAAATACAACACAAATTTCCAGAACACATCCGAAGAATCAAAGGCAGCAGCACTGAAATTAGTTAATAATTTCTTTACTCTTTATCGTGCAAGTAATATTTTCTTTATTATTTGCACGATAAAGAAAAAAAAGTAGGAAGTTGAAACTTCTAGAGGAGTTTAGCATCTCTAAATAAATTTGTATTGTTATTTCAAACGGCTTTTTGCCAAATCAAATGATGAAACTCAAGAATTTAAACATTAAATAAAATGAGAGAAACAGATATAAACATTTTTCTAATTGCGATTTTTACAAGGTTTACAATATTCAATTTTTCTGTTGCAGGTTTTCAAATTAACTGTTGGATTACCGATTAAAATGACACATGGACATTTTTACACAGGTCACACTAGCAAAAAGGCCTCTTATGTGCATTCTTGTGGCTTCTCTTCTGTGTGAACTCTCATGTGTTTATTTAATGAATCTTTTCTTTTGAAAGTCTTTTCACACGAATTACAGGAAAAAGGCCTTTCATCAGTGTGATGTGCCATGTGCGAAGTCAAATTACCTTTTTGAGTAAAGCCCTTGCCACAAACCATACAAGTGAAAGGCTTCTCACCTGTGTGAATTCTGACATGCTCATCAAAAACAGATTTTCTTGTGAAGTTTTTTCCACAGAACAGACATTTGAAAAGCCTCTCTTCCTTCCGAGTTCTCATGTTAACCGTCAACTGACTTTTATTAATCAAACTTTTTCCACATGTCACAAATTGGAAAGGTTTCTCATTTGTGTGTGTCGTGAAGTGAGCTTTTAAGCTACTGCCGTCGCTGAATGCATTCCCACAGATCACGCACAAAAAGGGCTTCTCACCCGTATGGCTTCTTGTGTGAACAATTAACTGGTGTTTTTGGTTAAATCCCTTTCCACAGGTCACACACAGAAATGGCTTCTCGCCTGTATGACTTCTTATGTGAACCTTTAACTGATTTTTTTGATTAAACCTTTTTCCACAGGTCACACACAGAAAGGGCTTCTCACCGGTGTGAATTCTTATATGTTCTTTCAATGAATGTTTCGATCTGAAGGTTTTTCCACACGTGTTACAAGGAAAAGGCCTTTCATCTGTGTGACACTTTGTGTGATTGGTCAAATGACCTTTGTCAGTGAAATCTTTGCCACAAATCATACAAGAGAAAGGCTTCTCACCTGTGTGAATTCTGACATGTGCATCAAGACCAGGTTTTGTAGTGAAGCGTTTTCCACAGGACAGACATTTGAAAGGCTTATCACCAGTGTGAATTCTTGTGTGAACCATCAACAGATATCGTCGATTAAAATGTTTTCCACATGTCTTGCACACAAACGGCTTCTTACCTGTATGAACCCTCATGTGTTCATTAAGTGAATCTTTTCTTTTGAAAGTCTTTTCACAGGCATCACAGGAAAAAGGCCTTTCATCTGTATGAAGCCTCATGTGAGTAGTCAAATTACCTTTTTGAGTAAAACTTTTGCCACACATGGTGCAAGAGAAAGGCTTCTCACCTGTGTGGACTCTGACATGCGCCTCAAGAAAAGGTTTTGTAGTGAAGCTTTTTTCACAAGACAGACATTTGAAAGGTCTCTCACCTGTGTGAATTCTCATGTGAACAGTTAAATGTCCTTTGTTTATATAACTTTTTCCACATGTTGCACATGGAAAACGCTTCTCACTTGTGTGATAATTCAAGTGCTGTGCCAAGTTACTATTCTGAGGTAAGAAATCACCACATAACTTACAAGAACATAAATTTCCATGTCTTTTTGGTTTTGAATTTGCACAGTTTTTATGCTTCATGGTTTTCTGACATCTCTGATATGGTTTCAGCACTTTATTGTGCTTTGATCCTGAGTCTTTCTGATGGTTTCCTTCTTGATCCTGGTTCTCAGTATCATTTAAGTCCTCAGAGATTATTTGGTCTCTCATTGGATCTGGTTCAGTGTGGTAATTCTCTTTGTGTGAAGGAGTCAACAAAAATACATCTTCAGTCTCCTGCTTCAGTTCAAGCTGCTCCCCATGCTCACCTATGCAGATCTCCAATACTTCCTCTTTAATCCACGAAAGTACTGGTTCCTGCTGCTCTTCTTTAATCTGCAGAGGATCTGGTTTCTCCTGGTCCAAACTGGAATCACTCTCCTGCTTACAGAGCTGCTGCTCCTCTTTCCAAACATAATCCTGTAGATCATCTGGAAAGCAAACAAAACAGGAGAGAGGGTTTCTATTCACTTTAATCTGTGCATATAAACATGCTTTGAGAAGTATTTAGTCCTAAAATTAGCTGAATCGGAAGAAGATTTTAGGCTCAACGCATTCAGTTTAACAAGCTATTAAAAACAATATTTTTAGATCTGTACAAAGGAAATGACCATTATAAATTTTAGTTTGAGCTCTTGAAGCAGTCTGGGCTTCCTTAAAACATCAAAATGTAAGGCTGCTCAACCATATGGCATGTTACAATGGTGCAGTAAGTCAAGTGTCTCTATTGAAATGCCACAAATCACAAACCATGTCTGAAAGACTCTGCCATTCACATGGGTTTAAAAAGTTCTCTAGTTTTCAAAAAGGAACAGATAAAAAATCTGTTCCTTTTTGCGGTAAGAAACACAGTTTCTTACTGTGAAACTAAGAAACTGGTTGAATTCACCATTAGCCGTTTGTTAAAGCTGAAGCTACAACCAAAAGGCAACTTTATCTTCGTTGATAACCTCCGCTAATAAAGCTCTAAAACCATAACATTGAACTCGCAGTCGGCATTAAAACGTTATTATCGCCTGTGTTTACTACCTTTTCCGTGTGAAAGGGTCCGGGAGAAATCCAGCAGTCGGTGCTGATCATCCATCTCTTCCTCTTTAACGATGATTTCTTTAATCTCCGTGGATGTTTCCTCAACAGCAGTTAACTGCTCGTTGGTAAACTCTCGCTGAAGCTGGACTGAAGACATTTTTATAGCAAAACACTCACATATTCAGACGATCACGTTCTGCTAGAACGACTGCAAACAGAAGGAAAGCTAACGCTCTTCTTCTGCTGCTGCTTCTTCTTCTTGACATGTAATGGCGGTTAGCAAACATTTAAACAAATCGTTACCGCCACCAACTGGTCTGAAGGGCCGACCGCAAAGACCAAGCTACTATCATGCAAAATATGTCAGAAAAAAATAAAATATTGCCTGTGGAAGAGCCAAAAATATAATTGCGTAACATTATGATGGTGGTTTATGTCTCTGAGCAAAAACACGCTCTAGTTGAAGTGCTTGGAGCTCATAAAAAAGTTATGTGTGACAGAAGATAAGAGGATTTGATTTTATATTCTTAATGTTTCATATTCACCAAGCCTGGTAAATGAGCACCAGACATCAAGCAGTTTATAACTAAACAATAATTCAAACTTTAAACCAAACAATAGAAACAACTTTAATGCTGTTTCTTTTAAGACAAAAAGAAAGATCATTTTTGGACTTCAAAATAAAACAGACTGCAACCTGTAAACAAAGTTCTTTAACATTTTGAAGTTTTAATATTTTACAAGTCTTACTAAATTAAAAAAAAAAATACACCAATTGTAGAATTATTATTGTTGATAAAACACAGGGCAACAGCTAAACTGTTTTGAACAAATGAAATCATAAAAAATAATGAATACAAAAAAACACAAAGATGAGAAATTATCACGTTTAGCCTGTCGCATCTTCCCTGCTTCACAATTATTTACTTTGAACAGCAGAGTTAAACTCTGTTAGTTTAAAATATGTAACCAAATGTGAAAACGTTTTGCCGACCGAGGATGTTTCAACTCTGCAATTTTTCCTCAGTAGCTTTGTTGCTTTTCTTGCATTAAGGTTTGCACCACAGCTAATGCTTTTCTCAAAACAATTAACACTAAGTGCAACAGCATCACTCTTTATTAAAGATATTGTAAGATGGATTTGTTGTGTTTTCATTATGACAGTTCACTCTGAAAGTGTTTTCCATTGCAAAAAAGTCAGATCTGGTTAAACAGTACCTGCTTGAAACCACTAGATATAATTTGCACAGACAAATTAAATCTACAGTTAGTGAGGTAAATGAGCACCAGACATCAAATACACATCTTACAATTTTATTGCATATGCTCTTTGCAATTCTATTTTTTCACAGCACTGTTAAAAAGCGAAGTACAAACTTACTGTATTTACAACAAACATAAGGCTTTATAAGGCTTCACCCTTTGGGTAAAGCTGTGCACCACTATAAAGAATATCATCTGTAAAAGAAGAGGTTCACTTGAGAGAAAATAATTTAAAATTTTAAGGAATGAATCATTAAGAAATGCATGAAACTTTAACAACTTGTTCAACATTTTTGTTTCTAATTTAATGCAACAAATACAAAACTATTGTTCATTTCATGAGAACTGACTCAAGTGAGAAGTCTAGTGTGTTCTCATTTAGACTCACTAGAGTGAGTTTTCATATTAAGTATCAAATCTGTTTTTCTAAGCTAACTTTTTTCGCACGCAACACATTGAAAAGGTTTCTCATCTGTGTGAGTTACGAAATGAGTTTTTAAGCTACTGCTGTGGCAAAATGCTTTTCCACATGTCTTGCACAAAAATGGCTTCTCACCTGTGTGAACCCTCATGTGTCTATTCAATAAATCTTTTCTTCTGAAAGTTTTTTCACAGATATCACAGGGAAAAGGCCTTTCATCTGTGTGAGTCCTCATGTGATTAGTCAAATGCACTTTTTGAGAAAAACCTTTGCCACAAATCACACAAAAGAATGGCTTCTCACCTGTGTGAACTCTCTGGTGTTTATTCAATGCATCTTTAGATCTGAAGGTTTTTTCACAAGTATCACAAGGAAAAGATCTTTCATCTGTGTGAATTCTCATGTGATCAGACAGATCCCCTTTTTGAGCAAATTGTTCGCCACAAATCGTACAAGAGGAAGACTTCTTATCTGTGTGAGTTCTCATGTGAATTGTGAAATGTACTTTTTCTTCATAACTTTTTCCACATGTTGTACATTGAAAATTAGTCTCTAATGTGTGAGCCATGAAGTGAACTCTTAAGGTGTGGTTATGATGGAAAGCTTTTCCACAGATCCCACACAGAAAGGGCTTCTCACCTGTGTGTCTTCTAATGTGAACCACTAACTGGCCTTTTCGATTAAACCGTTCTCCACAGGTAACACACAAAAAGCGCTTCTCACCTGTGTGAACTGTCATGTGTTCAGTTAATGAACTTCTTGCTCTGAAAGTTTTTTTGCAAATATTACAGGAAAAAGGCCTTTCATCTGTGTGACACCTCATGTGATTGGTTAAATGAGCCTTTTCATTGAAAGTTTTCTCACACATCTTACAAGAGAGAAGCTTCGCACCTGTGTGAATTCTGACGTGCCTATTAAAATCTGATTTTCTTATGAAGCTTTTACCACAGTACAGACATTTAAAAGGTTTCTCACCTGTGTGAATTATGATGTGCTTATTAAAATCTGATTTTCTAGTAAAACTTTTTCCACAGTACAGACATTTAAAAGGTTTCTCACCTGTGTGAATTCTGACATGTTTATTCAAATCAGATTTTGTAATGAAGCTTTTTCCACAGGACTGACAGGTAAAAGGCTTCTCGCCAGTGTGAGTTCTAATGTGAACAATTAATTGGCATTTTCGAATAAACCCTTCTCCACAAGTTACACACAAAAATGGCTTCTTGTCTGTGTGAATTCTCATATGATCATTCAATGAAACTTTTGTTTTGAACGTTTTTTCACAGGTATTACAGGAATAAGGCCTTTCATCTGTGTGAAGCATCATGTGATAAGTCAAATTACATTTTCGGCCAAAACTTTTGCCACAAATCATACAAGAGAAAGGCTTCTCACCCGAGTGAATTCTGACATGTTCATCAAGAACTGATTTTTTAGTGAAGCCTTTTCCACAGGAAAGACATTTGAAAGGCCTCTCACCTGTGTGAATTCTCATGTGAACTATTAAATGTCCTTTTTTAATAAAACATTTTCCACATGTTGTACATGAAAAACGCTTCTCACCTTTGTGCCTTTTCAACTGCAGGGTCAAGTTACTATTTTGAGTAAAAATGTCCCTTCTGGGCTTTGAATTGTCACAGTTGTTACTTTTTCTAGTTTTCAAACATCTCTTATCTGGTTTCTGTGCTTTATCTTGCTTTGATCCTGAGTCTTTATGATGGTTTCCTTCTTGATGCTGGTTCTCAGGTTCACTGAAGTCCTGAGAGATGACTTGGTTCCTGATTGGTTCTGGTTTAATGTGGTTCTTTTCTTCATCATTTGAAGTCACCATAAGTGTATCGTCAGTCTCCTGCTTCAGCTCAAGTTGGTCTTCATGCTCACCTATGCAGATCTCCAATACTTCCTCTTTAGTCCAGGGATGTTCTGGTTCTTGCTGCTCTTCTTTCATCTGCAGAGGTTCTGGTTCATCCTGGTCCAAACTGGAATCTCTCTCCTGCTTACAGAGCTGCAGGTCAGAAGAAACCTCCTCTTTCCAAACATACTTCTGTAGATCGTCTAGAAACAAAAACACAGTAGAAAGTTTTTCTATTGTGGGTTTTAAAAAAAATACTAAACTTTAATGGATAAGTAGCTGACTTTAGAATTAAATCCTAAAATGTTTTGGAAAAACAGGAACTTAGTCTGAATGTATTGTAGTCTAATAAGCTACGGTATGTTTTTAAAAAAATACATCCTTTATAATCACTGTTCCTTTTAATTTTGTTCTCTATTTGTCATCATAGTATATGTGGCTCTTTATTCCCTTTTGGCTTCATATCCTCGTCCTTTTTCTATTCTCATCCTTCTCAGCTGAATGTCTCTCAATAGTAACAACTTTGTTGAAAAAAATGTCTATATAGTTTCATTGAACACATGAGTTCTGTCTTCGCTGAGTATCAAAGATAATCTAAACTATTTGATTTAAATTGTTCCCTTTCCTCCAACTTTATTTTCTCTCCTCTGCCTCTTCCTCTCTTTCTAGAATAACTTTCTGCAATAAACTACCCCCTTTATAGAACTTCTTTGGTCATGTAGAGGACTTTATTGTAAACAAAAATATGACTAACTAAATGGCTCAATAAAGCAGATGAAGTGGCAAATAATGCATCAAAAATTTTAAAATAAGAACTTTCCCAGCTAAGAGCTTGGATCTTGATGTTGGTCAATAAGAGAGAAACTGACTCCCTTCCCTCATCCTTACCGCTTTGTCATATTACTTCCTACAAAGAGTCAGAAGGAAAAACAAAACATGAGGGAAAATAGAAACAAATCTGTAAATAAACAAAGATGAAAACAGGAGGGGAGAAAATATTATAGGGGAAAATAAATCAATGTGTAATCAATTAAATGGTCAGCAAATAAAAAATAATATATATTAAATATATTTCATAGTATATAAAAATGATATATTTCATACAAATGAAAACTAAATAAAACAAAATAGGAAATAAAACAAATAGCAACAATATTAAACTATTACATTTCAAAATGTACCCTCAATAATCAAATAAGTTTTAAATACTCTTTTTTTGGATGCATTATTTGCCATTATATTGGAAAAATAATCTAACCAAAGGCTTACCTCTACACCTTTCTGATTTAACTCCTTGTGTATTTATCTGGTGTGAATTTGTTAAACTGTTTTGTCCTAAATTAAAATATTTTCATAAATTACTTGAATTAACAAAGCATTTAAAATAATTTTGTTGAGGCTGCACTTCATGACACAAATTAACAAAACAACTTTTTTGCGGTTGCATCCACCTCAGTGTTTCCCAACCTTGGTCCTCAAGGCACACTGTCCTACATGTTCTTCTTCTTCTTCTTGTTGAGTTTATTGGCGGTTGGCAACAAACTTCTAGTAGCATTACTGCCACTTACTGGTATGGAGTGTGGTTCATATTGGTCTAATATACTCTGTCTCTCTCTCTCTCTCTCTCTCTCTCTCTTATATATATTATATATATATATATATATATATATATATATATATATATATATAAGTATATCCTATCTATAACTATATATATATATATATATATACATACACACACACACACATACATACATATTTATATTCTACCCATCTATATCATACACACATCGACCAACATACCTACTGTAATCATATCCTATTAAATAACTTAGTTTTCTTTAAAAATCGAATAACTATTTGTATTTGTTTACTCTCCAAATTCTTCCTCAAAATATCTACTAAATTAATTTTTTCCTTAATACTTTCAAACTCTTTCCTCATATAACTTCTCTCTCTTTCATATTTATGACATTCTAATATAACATGTTCTATTGTTTCATATACAATACTCACATTTACCAACAACATTTCTCCCATTTCTATTTCTATTGCTGCTCTTGGTGTGGTTCTAAATGCTCCAGTACATAATCTTAATGTCTGATGTTGTATAATGTCTAATTTAACCAAATGTACTGTCCTACATGTTTTAGAGATTTCCCTGCTTTAATGTGCCTGATTCAACTGATTGCAGTTCAACAAACACCTGTTAATCAGTGATCAATTGAAATCAGCTGGACTGAAACAAGGAACTACCTAAAACATGCAGGGCAGTGTGCCTTGAGGATCTACATCACAGGTGTTAAACTCCAGTCATCAAGGGCCGCTGTCCTGCAGCTTTCAGATGTGCCTCTTTGCTGCACCACAGAATAATTAGGCCATTATCAAGGCTCTGGAGAACTGATCTACACAAGGAGGAGGTAATTCAGCCATTTCATTCCAGTGTTTTGTACCTGTGGCCCTCGAGGACTGGAGTTTGACACCCCTGATCTAAATTATCTAAGAACAATTCAGGGACATTAACGCAGAGTAAAGAAACTACATATATTCAGTAAAAACCATACAGTGTTTGGTAATTAATGTCAAAGGGTTCTGTCATTTCTTCCCAATGACTCTGAAACACCAACTTCAGCTTCATTGCCTAATTTTCGATGATAACTCCCAAAATAAACTCTTTAAAGCCGAAACCTCATCAGTGATTCGTTGGCATCGTTTGTGTTTCCTACCCTTTCTGTGTGAAGTGAACTGAGGAGTCCGGGAGAAATCCAGCAGTCTGCGCTGATCCTCCATCTCTTCCTCCTTCACGGTAATTTCTCTAAACTCCGTCAGTGTTTCTGCAGCAGGAGTTATCTGCCCGTTGACGAAGTCTCGTTTTAGCTGGACTGAAGACATTGTTACGGTAAACATTCACATATTCATCCCGCAGAGGGTCAAAGTCTCCAGGTTGAGTCCAAAGCAGAAGGTAAGCTAACGCTGCTAGCATCACAGTTCTTCTTCTTGAGTTTAATTGTGGGTTGGGAAAAGCCGTTAGGTAAGCATTACCGCAACCTACTGGTAATGAATGTGGCTCATGAGGACTTAATTCATACATATCCATCTAAACGTATAAAAACAGTCATTTTCTTCTTTGTGGATTTATGGCAGGTGGCAGTAAATGCTTAGTGTGGCCCAGAGTATCTCTTACCTACTTAAACTATATTCTTGTATAGAATCCCATTTCTTTCAGAAATATAAAGGTTTTTTTAGTAAATCAGGTACTTTTCACACACACACACATGTATATTACCTTTGTGAGAGATGAGTTTTATTACTTTATTTTTCACATAATGGGTTATAGCAGAAAATAAACTAGCACTGTATTTTTTTTTTCATGCGTGGAATCACCATCATTTAAAAAAACAAAACAGAATTTTGAATTAATCACAGCCTACCAAGGAATCAAAAAAAAAGCTGCTCGGTTGAATTAATTTTAAATCAAAATTTGCCAAGTATAGTAGATCTAAATTTAGGAATTATACATTTTAACATCCCCTGTGATTGTAAATGTATACATTTTCCAGTCTCTGATATGTAGAGTGTGTGTTCAGTCACAGAAGAGGATTGGTATCTCCTCATTTGCAAAAACAAAACCAATAAAAACAGAGTTACTTGTGAAATTGTCGAAAACAGGTCTTGTTCTTCTTGATGCACAGGTGAACTTTGCACTTTGAGCATTTGAAGACAGTCTGGCCCTTACACTGAGGCATCTTGCAGCGTTGCCGTCCGCTCTCCACCACCGGCCAGTGACCAACAGCATCTGAACGCACTTTCAGTGTCGGAATATCCTTAGCTGGGCCTCGACGTTTCTTCTTTTCAAATTCACTTTCTACATCAAAGTAAGGCCATCCCCTCTTCTTCTTGGACAGGTCTTTGCCTTGCATGAAAAGAGCTTGTGCAATTGAAACCCTAAAAGCAAGAAAGTCCTTCTGCCTCCGTCTCGGAATACCCAGCGATTCGCAATCACGTTTGTATAACAGCCAGCTGTTCACAATGACCATATCGAGGAAATGACAAAACAACCTGTGGTAGTACTTCCTGGACCTAATCTGGGTGCGATAGGATGTAATCAGCACATCAAGAGCATCAACACCGGCCACAAACTTGTTGTACAGGCTGATGATGTTTGGATATTCCACTGAATGTTTTTGCTTCAACTTTCTGTTCCATTTTTGGACGTTGGTCATAGGCTGGGCACCAGCAAAGGTGCTAGCAACGATCACCCCCTTATAGTAAAACCACTTGACTGCTCTTATTTCCAAATTGTCGACAGCAACCTTTTTCTCTTCAAACGACCCCAATCCCTTCTTCTTCATCTCGGAGTCGGTGCTAAAGCTGCAGCCTTGGAGGCCATTTTGCTCCAGAGCGCCAATGGCTGGTATCCCCTTGTTTGTGAGAGCTACAAATAAATCGATGGATGTAAACTGACTGTCAAAATACAAAAGATGATTGACAGAACCATGGATGACTTGTGCAAGCTTCAGGACAATGTTTCCACTTGCCCCGATGTCTGGTTCTCCAGGTAAAGGATCCATTTTCCCTGTAACTACATCGAACGAGTGAATCAGGCCTTTGTATCGCACAACACGAAGATCTTGTATCCCCATCTCCGTAACCTTTTAGGGATATATTGCACCAGACTAGAATCGCATTTTAAAGGGACCATTTGCTGAGCAATACACAGCATCTGATCTTTAGGGAGGCTGTTAAACTTTTGGAGAAGTGAATCAAAAACCGGCCTAATTTTGAAGAGTGCGTCTCCGCTGTTCGCGGCCATGGTGCTGTTGTCGTTGAAATGAAGAAACTCCTTAATCTTCTTCCATCTCTCGCGGGTCATCACATCAGCCACATACTCTACTCGGCACTCACTGGACCAGTACATGCCCGAATTTGGAAGATGCAAAATACTCATGTACACTAAAGTCCCGATAAACTGCTCGAGTTCATTTCGATCCAGCTTGAGGCCGGTGTAACGATTGCGTGTGCTTTCTTGAGTGAAATACAGATTGCTTTGTTCTACAATAATATCCAAAAGATCCGTGTTGAAGAAGTCCCGGAAATACTGAATGGGTTCTCTGGTTTCATCAGAGAACCCACCAGATGCGGGAAGAGAACCTCGCCACGTTGGGACGTCTTTCGCAGAGTCCTCTGACTGCACCGTCTCCCACGACAACCTTCGCCATCGTCTCGTTTCTGCAGAGGTCGGTTGAGCCCACGCGGCAGAGGCGCTGGTGCTGGCAGCTGGATCGTTGTCGCTGTCGGAGTCTTCATCACTGCTGCTCTCATCACCTGGTTTAGGTCTGTTGTCTTCATCGCTGTCGTCGCTGTCACTGAGGCAGCTGTCATCACTTTCCACTGGTGGGACTCTGGTTCGAAGCCTGCAGTCCTGCAGAAAGCAGATGATGATTAGGTTCTGGTTTTCAATATGGTTAAATATTCAAGTCCTCTCCTTTTATGATTTTGTTTGATATACTTGGTGTTCTGCTTGTAATTTTACTTGATTTCTGTGTGTTTAGAAAAGTGCTATAAAAAATGTATTATTAGAGGTACAAATCTCTGCTTTTATTGGACTTTTCACTTAAATGTTGCACAAAGTTGTATAGTTTTAATTTCTATTCTGCATTGCCTTGTATTTTAATAAAACCACTCGTTTTCTTATTTGCTTATTGCCTATCAGAAGTATTGGATGTTTTACCTATTTTATTGGTTTTACAAATCAGTTATGATCAACAAAATTTGGTTGTTTTGGCAAATAAAATTACAAAAAAGACTTTAAAGGTGTAGTGTGTAACTTTTATGTAATTTTTTTTTTTTTTACAGTATGAGATAATGTCCTTACTCCTAACTGTTCCAGGAAAACCGTTTATTGACCATCATTGCTATCTAGCAATCACAACAAGATGTGCTAGCTGCAGCATAGCAAAGAGCTAGTGGGGATGAGCAGCAACACAGAGTGTGATTGACAACACTTAAACAGTTTAGCAGGAAGAATGGAGAAAACAGGATCTAGATGTTCTTGATTGAGACATATCCATATAGACCAGGGGTGGGCAATTCCAGGCCACGAGGGCCGGTGTCCTGCAACTCTTAGATGTCTCCCTGGTCCAACAGCTGAATCAAATGGCTGAATCACCTCCTAAATGCAGTCAAGTTCTCCGGAGTCCTGCGAATGACCTCATTATTTGACTCTGGTGTGTTGAAGTAGAGACGCATCTAAAAGTTGGAGGAGGCCCTCGAGGCCTGGAGTTGCCCACCTAGATCTAGATGTTCTTGATTGAGATATATCCATATAAACTGTGATTGGTGCAGCTACTAAATACCAATTTGAATGGCGTAAATATTTATGTAGTGAATTATTTTAGGTTTAACATTTCAATTACTTTGTAGAAATCGATTTTAATTTTCACATTTTTTCTCATCATGACTGATTTTTAAAAGCGGTAAATCTTCCAAGGGGGTGAATACTTTTTTATAAACATTGTTCAGCAATTTGTGTGTGAATTTCCTCACCTGTGTTTCACTGCTTTGACGTTTAGTTGTTTGTCTTGTGAACAACGTGGGACGGTCTAATCGACACAGAAAAATGCTGATTAATAGGTGACTTATAAATAATTAAAACACATTCATTTAAACCAACATCACACAACAGGGACAAATTCGTTTTGCTTTTTCACACGTACCTGTACGATTGAACTGCAGGAAGTGAGTCTTTGGACAGACTTTGCTCATTGTTTCAGTTTTATACTTGAGTTTTGCTAACTCTGTTTCTGATTTTGCCTAATTGACAGCAGGGCTTCAGTCAAAAAAAGCACACAGGACATAAGTAGATTTTAAACTGCAGCAATGCATTCTGGGTACAGAATAAGCATCATTTACTGCAATGGAGCGAATCATGGGTGGAGATGATTCTCCAGTGTTCCACCAAATGTCTTCATCACTGAAGATTTGAAACTTTCAATCCTTTTTTGAACAATGTTAAGAAAAGCCTGAAGACCTCAAAAAGTTTCCAAGACATTTGCAAAACTGTTTAATGTTTCACCAGACAGCTAGAGAAATTTCCAATTATGTTACATGGAGGTAAAATTTTGCTTTTGATGCATGTAAAAGTCGTAGCTACAAATCTGTTAAATTGTTCACATTTCTGATGGAATGTCACAAATGTTTCTGCATGATATTTTTGCATCACCTTTTGAATCTGAAGCAAACAGTTGAGTCAGGAGATTCTGATTAAAGAGAGGACAGCGTAAAACAAAAGGAGTTTGCACAAAACTCTGTTACTTAAATGATCAGTATTAAGTTAGTCCTGCTGTAAGGCATTTTTTTAAGTAAAAAAATTATTCAAATTACATTTCTACAAAAAATTAAGCAGACTAAAATAAATTTTTGAGCATTTTGAATCGATTCAGATTTCCCAGTGCTGCACCTGTAACACATCAGATGTATTTAATATGTTTAAATATTGGCTATAACTGCAATTTTAATACAGGATATTGATAATGACCGTAACTTTTTATTTTAGCAGCTTTTATTTCCACAAAACACATGATGCCAAGATCAAGTGACGTACACAGATGAACAAAATCTGTTTTTTAGTTGCTTTATTTGCTGTTTAAAACAAAACATCAATTCAACAAGATTACAAGCACAACTAAATGAATAAAATGAAACGGCTTCACTCGCTTAAAAACATCAAATTGGAAATCGTGTGAAATGGCGTAAACAGAGTACAAAAAATAAAAGCTTAATTTCATTTCATATGTATCTTTAAACTTCAAAAATACATTTTTACCAAGTAGAGCAAATATCTTAGTACACTTGAAATAAGGCAAAAATAATTTATAAGTAACTCTACAGCAAGACATAGAAGCTTGGCTTTAGGTAAATAATTTCTTAGTTTGTGAAAAAGTTCTAGTTTCACTTAACACAAGAAAAATGTAATAAGTGAAATAATCAGCCAATGATACTGGTACTTTTTCATCAATACTTAGAAATGATTGACTTAAAAAAAACATCTATTAGCTTTCTGAAAAGTTATGTATAAGATAGTTTTGTATTATTTCAAGCTTAGAAACATATTTGGACTAGAAAGTTGGTAAAAACATTGTGTTTTGCAGTGTGACTACTCTAACTGGGCCTTGGTCATGTCCTCGATGTGATGCTGGTTTCCCTTCATAAACATCAGACTCTCAAAATTAATATCCGACAAGCTGGCCCTCAGAATGTCGTTGCCTTGACAGAACAGGCGCTCGACGGCAGCGCTGGACGGGACGGGCGTGTTATATTTGGTGAACAAGTCGATCAAGACCTGTTCGCCCAGAAAGGCCCGATCCGTCATGGCGTCTTTGGATCCGGCCTCCAGCCAGGTCTTCACCAGGTTCTGAGCCTTCCACTTCAACGACCTGTGGCTCCTGCTGTCACAGGACCGAGTGATGTTGCTGAAGAAATCATCTTCTTCCTCCTCCTCCTCCTCATTGCTGGGGGTGTCACTGCCCTCCTCGCTGAGCGCGCTCAGGGCTGCCTGAACGACCGCCTCCATTGCTTTGGTCACTCTGCCAACCTGGCTGTTATTGAACTGCTCCAACCAGAACAGACGAAACTTGGGGTGAAAGGCAGCAGCCAGCTGGCACTCCTGGTCTTCCAGGAGGGGCCCAAACCTTTTAGAGATTCCTGCCAGTATCGCGTCCACCAGAGGACTGCAATGCAGCAGACGCTTTAACTTGACCTCCTTCAGCCTCATCACGGTCGCTGCTACTGTTGGCAGAAGGCTACCGAGATAGGCCTGGTCCTCCCCCTGGATTTTATCCAAAGCCTTGGCGACGTTACACATCACCTGCCCGTATTCACTCAAGAAGCCGACATCAGAGTCGGTGAAGGTCTGCAGCTTCAGCTGTGTCATCACTCTGTTCACAGCATCCCTGTTTTTCTCAAGCAGGCTGTTGAGGACTACAACTGAGTCATAAGTTGAGATCCATCTGGTACCGGTGGGGACCGTCAGCCTCCTCTTCAACGCGTCAAACATGCAGGCTGCCGCCACCGTGCTGCGGCCCTGCAGGTTCCACAGCGCCCGAGCTTTGGACATAGCCTTCCTGTAGGCTGACCTGAACAGAGCGCAGTTCAGAGCCTCACTGGCATCCGCACTGGCTACCAAATTAAAGGTATGAGCTGCACACTTCATGTGCATTGGCAAGTTAAGGCCCAGGTTGCTGGACTTGTCAAGCGTGGCATCAATGGAGATGTACTCCACGCCTCCAGCCTGGGGATCCACATCCTGGATCAAATCTTCTTCCGAATCAGCAGCGGCTTCAGGAATGTTTGGCAAGAACTCGGCTTCTGCGCCAAACTGCACGAACGTCTTCACAAAGTTTTTACCGTTATCCGTCGTGGTTCTGGTCACTTTGTCTTGCAGATTGAACTTGGAATAGGTAACTAGCATGGCCTGGGCGAGAACATCGGAGGAGTGATGACCTTTGACCCGAGTGCAGGCCAGGAGTGCGTGCCGTCTTGTGCGAGTCTTGGGGTCCAGCCAATGTGCCGTCATGCCCAGGTAGAACTTGTTGTGGGCAGACCAACAGTCCGCAGTGGTCGCAACCCAGGGGATGTCCTCAAGCAATCTGCATTTAAAAACAAATGATTAATATTTGACAAATTTACACTGTATAGATAAAGTGGAGCACAACATAAAAAAATCTGAAGCTAATCTCTCATATGATATAGTTCATCGGGATAGAAATTATTGAGCATCGTGTGAGTAAATTATTCAATCAGTAACTGCTTATTGAAACACATAATCTTCATTGTAAACCGTCCTTCTTGGTATTTTATTTGACACAAATATTAATTGGTTAATTTGAGTGTTTTTGTTGCAATGGTGGTAAATATGTGTTATTGTGCTCTGTAACTTTCTGCATGGTGTAAATGATTATTAATAGATAAATGTATAGATATGTTTAATGAAACAAAATAGAAAGTAATAACCACCTAAATTTGTAAAAGGTTAATAGGGATACTGATTATAGATTATTGACTGTAACTGTGTTTTCAAACATTGCAGTCCGGTAGTCTGTTCGACTGAGGACCAACTCTTGATTTGCTTTCACACTGGACAGTTCACACCCTGTTCATCCCAACACTCCAATTTGTTCTTTAATAAAGGTTTTTTTCATCACTGTAGAATATTAAATTAAATATTCTGATTAGTTACTCAGGTCTTGAGTAGTTTTTTGCTCTTAAGAAGCTTCTTGAACGGCTACTTTTTACTTTTACTAGAGTAAAAATATGTTAAAACAGTGCTATTATTTCTTGAGTACAATTTTTGTGTACTTTACCCACCTTTGAATGGAGGATGGTCAGAATATAATGTCGGTCTATTTGTCTGCTGTCGACTGTTGCGATGTAATATATTAACTTTGCTATCGTTCTTTTTCTTTGTATATAACTGGGATTATTATTTTATTACACTACGTTCAACAAAAGCTAGACAATCATTAAACTATAAACTACACCATTCTAAAAATAAGAAAACTGATTGACAAATACCTTATGAGATACTCTTCCAGCTGATCATGGCTGGCCAAGATGCTCCTGCTCAGGGTGCGACGAGACATGGACGTCATGCTGGGGTTCAACATCTTTATCAGGCCAACAAAGGTGGGGGACTCCACTACATGTAACGGTAGTATGTTGTGGACAAACAGGTCCACAATCTGTTTGTCCACCATAGACTGGCTGACGTCAGTTCCAGCAGTTTTGGAAGAAGTGTCACCAAAGCTGGGCTGCCGCGCTCTCTTTGCACATGGCTGTGACGACAAGCTACTAGCGCTGCTGCTAACAGATAGTCTGTGTTTCCCACGTGAAGAGCCGGCCTTGATGTCCTCCTCGAACTGGGAGGCATGCGCCGGATGTTTCCGGTTGATATGCGACTTTAAATTGTACAGACTCTTCGCTTGTCCCTTGATGGTGATCTTCTTGGGTTGGCACAGGACGCACTGGAAGTGGAGGGTTTTTTCGTTGGACTTATCCCTGGCCTCGAAAAAAAAGTAGTCCTTCAGGTGGGGCCACGGGTGAGACTCCAGGCTCTCAACCTCAGCAAACTTTGCCTCACCTACAGCCGTTGTTGTCGACTCCTCTTCTACACGCGGTTCATCCACAAAATAAACGCTTTGTAAGCGAGCTGAAAACAACGGAAGACTGCAGCGTTACACAATGCTTCGTTTAGCTTCCCACCACTGAGTCGAACAATCACGTCTTGTCACATGACACATGGTAAGCTAACCACCGTTGGCGCGTTGTCAACCAATCACAACAACTTATCTTCAACGAAATTATTTTTTTCTTTGGTACGCTTTTTTTCAACTGAGTTCACAAAATAATTAAAATAGCGCTTTAGGATTTGTCTGTAAAATTAATTTAGGGGAAGCTAATTGCACCAAACGCTTTTAAAGTTAGCAAAGAAGGCTACGCAAAATATTAGCGGATTAGCGAAGGTGTTTGATACGCATCAGCCTGTATGAGTAGTGTACATACACACTGGAAGTAGTGTGTCTGTACTAGATGATATTAGTTTAAAAAATAGCATGGGTTATATAAAAACAAATATTTGCATTGTCACATGACAAGTCAATATTTTTTGTAATCAAGGATTTTCCATTAAATAGGAAAGCAACTCACCTGTGTGAATTCTCATGTGTTTCCTCTTGGCGCCATCTTGAGGAAAAAACCCATCATGCATTTCTCCAGAGAACAGATTTTTCCAACATTTCCCATTTGGTTCCAGATCTTCGTCTTGCCTTAACTGTGAGTTGTTTTCTTCCTGAACCTGGTTCTCAGCTTCAGGAGCATCCTGGAGGTCCAGTTGGTTTCCGTCTGGTTCAAGGTGGTATTTTTCGTCGTGTACAGGAGAAACCTCAAAGGTATACGTCTTCCACTTCAGCAAAAGATGATCTTCATCCTGACTGACACAGTGTTCCTCCTCTTCCTCTTTTATTTGGGAAGCTTCAAACTCCTGCTGCTCTTCTTTAAGTAGTGGGGGATTTCGTTCCTCCTGATGCCCCCTTATCTGTTGATGTTCTGCCACGTCTTGCTCTTCTTTAATCTGCAGAGATTCTGCTTTCTTCTGGTGCGAACTGAAGTTCGTTTCTTGCTTACTGCGCCTCTCCATGTCAACATACTATAGTTGTAGAAAGGAAAACAGGAAAAAAAATTAAAATAGGTAAAATAAACCACACTTTTCTTAGTCTATGCATATACAAATGCATTATTTAGCACCCCAACATAAAACATTATACATAGAAATACAGTGGATCAACAAGTACACAGCAGATATAACTGCAATCTAAATTTTTCATAGTATCGTATTTTCCAGACTATAGAGTGCACCTCACTATAAGCCGCAGCCATAAAGTAAAAAAAAAAAAAAAAGACAAAATAAAAGCTAGAAAGATACATATATAAGACAAATCAATCAAACAGCTGCAGCTAATCCAGAACATTGCTGCTAGTTCTGCTCTGCATCCCCAGAGCAGCATTCAGCTTGTTGCACCACAAATCTGGAACAAACTTCCAGAAAACTGTAAAACAGTTGAAACACTGACTTCCTTTAAATCTCGACTTAAAACCCACCTGATTTGAGTTGGATTTGAAACGTAATCGATTACGGATTTAACAATGGTACTTGACTTCATGTAATGTTTTGAGTTTTGATTGTTGCACCTAGCCATAAGCCGCTGATACCTTCGCAATGAAGCAGCAGAGGGGGACAGACAACCCAAAATTTGAGTCATAACAGGTCAATTCACCATCACATCAATTTGTAAATAAATTTATTAAGGTTGAAAAAAAGAAAAAATTGCCAAGTTTAGCTTTAAATGAACTGATTAAGGTAATTTCCGAACGGTGCCTGTAACATAGTAAAACAAAACAGAAAAGTTATTGATTGGTTTATTCATCTTCCTCCTGCGCACTGAAACCACTGAAGTCATCTTCTTCAGTGTCGGAGTTGAACAGCTTCGTCACATACCTTTTCTCTCTCTATGTCAGTGTTACTCTCCGTGTCGCTGTCATCCCGGGGTACAGCTGGCTCTGAAGCTGTGGTGCCCTCTTCACGCAGCAGTCCAGCCTTTCGGAACCCCCTGATGATGGTGGATTCATTCACTCTGCTCCACGCTGTTAGGATCCATTGACAGACCTCAGAAAATGACACTGTTCGCATTTGGCCGGTTTCTGTGAAGGATTTATCCCCGCTACTCATCCAAGCCTCCCATTCACTCCTGAGTGCTGCTTTAAATGCTCGATTCACACTGATGTCAAGGGGTTGCAAATACTTTGCTGTACCTCCAGGAATAACAGTGGGAATTGAGCTGGTTTTCTTGATGACCTCTTTCACTGAATCAGTGATATAGGCCCTCATACTGTCCAAAACAAGCAGCGCTTTTTGTTGGTGAAAAAATCCTCCTGGGCGCTTTCCGTAGCACTCCGTTAACCAGTCCTTCATCAGATTTTCTGCCATCCGTCCTTTCTGGTTGACTTTAACTACAATGTCCTTCGGGAGTTGGTCTTTCGGCATAGTTTTGCGTTTAAAAATCACCATCGGGGGGAGCTTTTTTCCAGAAGCGGTGCAGCCCAGGACACAAGTGAAATGTGTCCTCTCATGTCTGTTGGTTTTCTCTAAAATGGATGATGCACCCGTCTTGTTTACAGTGTTGGTCAGAGACATATCAAATGCCAATGGCACTTCATCCATATTTATAATGTTGTCTGTTCCAATGGCGTTCTCCGTGATCTGTGTTTCAACAAATTGTCGGAAATTTGTAACTTTTTCCTGGTAGTCCGGGGGGATTCGCTGGCAGAGAGTTGTCTGTGCCCTGGTGAACAGATTCTTTCTTCTCATAAATCTCAAACACCAAGACGGTCCTCCATTAAAATCGCCAATATTCATTTGGCGGGCAATTGATTTGGCATTCAGCCGGATTTGCACTGTGGATACACCTCGGCCGCCTGCTCTCTGAGCGTTTACCCACTCCTCGAGTACATCTTCAAGTTCAGGCCACCTGCTTTCATGTCCTCTGAAAGCCTTTCTTGTCTTTTGGCACTCCTTGAGTTCTACCTGCTGCCGTTTCCAACGCCGAATCATGGATTCGTTCACGCCGAGCTTAAGTGCAGCGGCTCTATTTCCCTCCACTGCTGCCAGGTCGATGGCCTTCAACTTAAAAGCAGCATCATATGAAGTTCTTCGTGCAGTTTCCATGATGAGAAGGTATTAGTTTGAAAGAAAAACTCCTTCGTGCCTGCTGCTACCATGTGTTTGTGCAAAATGAAAACCGGGGGTTTCTTCTTTGATTTCCAACTTTGACGTCCTATGATTCACTTCTTGCTAAAGAGCCCCCTGGCGGTTAAAGACAAACACAGAAAAGCCGCACCTTCGCATAAGCCGCATGGTTCAACCAAACAGGTCTCATATTACTGGTTACTTACAACTTTATATTATTTCACATTTAGCCTTTCATTTTTGTTAATATTCCGTATGAAACACGTCTAACCGTTCCTATATAAATGAATGCTAATGCTAGCAACATAATACCTATAACAACATATTCCTATCCATTTTCTGGAGACAAAACACTTAGGGGAACTTGTTAAAAACTAGATATTAAATTAGTATGCGAGTAATCGGTTTAAAGCGAAATAAGCCATCAAAAACGCTAATAAACAGCAAACTAACATTGTGCAGACGGGCAGCCATATTGGATACCGAACACATTGCTAGGCGAACGGAGACTTTGCTATTCGCAATAACAACTTCAAGGGGTGTTATTGTTTTATTTCCCAGTCAGAATTGGCACAAAATTCTTAATCCATCTACTGATAGCCTCGGATACAAGAAAACTCGTGCATACATAATCTGAGACGGAATAGTGGCGAGAATACAAACATCGGAACTGCATTCAACAACTTCTCATAATTGTTCTCAACACCGGTGTTTCAAATCTGTTCGGTAGATTAGCGCGTCCGTCGTGCTCTTCCTCGAACTCGACGGTGATTTCTTTACGTAGCGTGGATCTGAACTACCGCTTAATGAAATATGTCTGAAGATTAACCAAAAACATTCTTTCTCCATAACACTCACCTACTCCTTCCTCAAAGTAACATACAAAAAAATAAAACAAAGTACGACGCTGGCGCATTGTTCCTCCCGAAGCCTCTCGCTGCAGAACATGGAGAGAAATTTCACCCGGAAACAAAATCTTCCGCTCGAGTTCAACTCAACCGTTTGAAAGGCCCATTACTGACCCCTACTGGATTGGATGGTGAACAGAGAGGAGGACGGAAATGTACTAAATTTACTTTACTAAATAAAAGTTCTCCCTTATATTTTTAAAATACATTCTTAATTATGAATTTACATTTATATATTTATTTTTAGGTGTGTACCTGAGGTGATTTCAAACTCTTTTATGAACTTTATACTCCTTTAAACAGTTAAAATTATTTAAAAAGAGTTTTTGTTTTTGGGTTTTTTTTTTTGCCTCAATAAAAAAACAGATCTTTTTTCCCTTTACACCTTTTCGTGTTTTGGAAAAAGCACGCATCATTTCTGACTTCCAGAAATAATGTTGCTGTTTACATTTATTCAAATGAAAATGGAAAACAAATTCACAAAAATAAGGCATATAAACTATTTGAAAACTCAATTTTATTTAATTTTATGTTAATTCATTCACTTTAACCGTGCATGTTAAAATATACAATTCAGAAAAAAAAACCTGTGCTCAATGAACAAATGAAGCATTCGTAAACCATACCAATAACATTCGTATGCATTGTACGCAATTTAAAACATTAAACATATTGTTTAAATCCTGATTAGCATATATAAACACACAGAATTAGGGTGAGTAATTACTTTGAAAGAAAGTAATTGTCAGACTTTTAGATTTATGTCAACATTAATTTAAATCAACAGCGTCTAAATATGTGCATGAATGAGTGAATGTAGTGTAAAACGTTTCTGAGTCCTCAGGAATAAATAAAGTACTGCACAAATACAGACATTAATAATACCTTTATTAATTTAACTTCTCAAACATTTTTAGTTAAACATAAATGAAGTTAAAGTTTTTATGTCTCCAAGCTAAATTTTGGCATTAATCCATCACAAAAAGAAGAAAATCTACATGAAAAACAACTGCAGCAGGAATGAAAGAAATTTAAAACAATGGTTAAATTACAAAGTGCTTTGAAGACAAAAAGATGCCAGAATTGTCTCATATTGCATGAGAAAGGCTTCTCCCCTATTTCTAAACTTTTGCAGAATTAAGAACATCACTACTAATTCACTGAAAATTAGTCAGTGCAATTTTATTAAAGTTCAAAGGTTACATTATTAGAACGGGAGCTGCAGATTTTTGTGATTTTTTTTTTCCGTGAAAAACATTCACATTTTATCTATAAGGTCAAACTTTGAATGACACCAGGAAGCAGTTTCTTAAAGTATCCGACAATTCAACCTTTCATTAGTTTCCTGACATTTTCTAAGGTTATGTCCCAGATATCGCTCACTCATTTATAACTTATGAATGACAAAAAGGAGCTCTAAGAGGAAGTTGTTTCTGAAAGGAGTGTTTAGTTTTTGTTTGAAATATTTTCCACAGTTTGTTTTTGATAAAGGCACCTAACCCTCTTGACTATTTCAATAACATAGTTAATTTACTTTTTTTAACTGCTGATTTTCAGTCAAGTCAACATTTTTCAAACATTTTTCACAAATCACGCACAAACATGTTTCTCACCTTTATGAGTGAGACCTTTATGAGACCGAATTCTCACTCGCATGATTTCTCATGTGAAGAATTAAACTACATTTTTTACAGAAACGTTTTTCACAAATATTGCATGAGAAAGGCTTCTCCCCTGTGTGAATTCTCATGTGAACAGTTAAATGACATTTCTTACAGAAACGTTTGTCACAAACATTGCATGAGAAAGGTTTTTCACCCGTGTGAATTCTCATGTGGACGGTTAAATGGCATTTTTCACGGAAACGTTTTCCACATACTTTGCACAAGAACGGCCGCTCACCTGAGTGAATAGTCAGGTGTTCCGTTAAAGACTGTTTGTATTGGAAACTTTTCCCACACAGTGTGCATGAGAAAGGCCTGTCACTTGTGTGAGTTCTCAAATGAACGGATAAATGATTTTTTTGAGTGTAGGTTTTTCCACAGATGACACAAGAAAAAGGCCTGTCACCTGTGTGAATTCTCATGTGAAGATTAAGAAAAGCTTTTGCACAGAAACCTTTTCCACAAATCTCACAGGAGAAAGGCTTCTCCGCAACGTGAGTCCTCACGTGAACGGTTAAGCTACTTTTTCGGCTAAAGCTTTTTCCACAGATCTTACAAGGGAAAGGCCTGTCACCAGTATGAATTTTCATGTGTTCACTTAAAAAATCTTTTTCACAGAAACCTTCTCCACAAATCTTACACGAGAAAGGGTCTTCACCTGTGTGACTTTCCATGTGAAGAGTCAAACGGCCTTTACGACAAAATGTTTTGAAGCAAATCACACAAGCGAAACGCTTCCCACCTGTATGGGTCATCGTGTGGCGACGTAAATCAGCTTTTAGACGGAAGTCTTTTCCACAAACCTTGCACAGAAAAGGCCTCTCACCTGTGTGAATGCTCATGTGATCAGTCAACAAACCTTTTTCAATGAATCCTTTTTCACAAATCTTGCAAGAGAAAGGTCTCTCACCTGTGTGAGTTCTTGTATGAATGGTTAAATGTCCTTTCTGACTGAAACCCTTTCCACAAAGGTTGCACATGAATGGTTTCTCACCTGTGTGAGTTCTCATGTGAACATCTAAATGACATTTTCGACTGGAAGTTTTTCCACATATTTTACATGAAAAAAGTCCCTCATCTGTGTGAATTTTTAAATGTTTTGTCAATAAACTGTGTTCAGTAAACGTTTCATCACAAATTCTACAAGAATACAAATTTTTATCTTGAGTTTCTGTGAGCTGGTTTTGTTTTGTACTATGATGATTCTCATGATCATTTGGCTGCGGCTCTTCATCTCTTTCTGATTCTGATCCTTTGTGATTGTTTGTAGGAGTCAGCATGAAGACATCCGTCTCCCACTTCACCACGACTTGCTCTATATTCTGACTCTCCTGCTCTTCTTTTAACTCCTGATGTTCCAGATCCCCCGGCTCGTCTTTTATTTGCTGACATGGCAGATCCTCTTGTTCTTCCTTTATTCTCAGTGCTTCTGGTTTCTCCTGGTCCAAATTAGAGATGTTCTCTTGGTTAAACAGATGCTCCTCCTTCACATCATCGGGATGCAGAAAATCTGGTCAGGTAAGCAACAGAAGCTTTTATCAAAATAGAATTTGAGACAGTTTGTCCTAAAATCATCTTAAAAACTGTGAGTAAACATTATGTTTATGATGAACTAACTTTATCTATAAAAAGATAAAGTTAGGCACTGAATAGGACTGGACGATTAACAAAATAGTTGAAGAATTATGTTATCGAAAATAATGTTTACGCATTTAGCACATTATTTTATCCAAAGCGACTTAGAATAAGGATATAACAACAACACAGGAATAGACTTGAACCAGAAGACCTGAATGGACATAACTACAAGTCTTTATTTGTATTTTATTGTGCTAAGCCATTCAGTGACTTTCTAATTTTTCTTCAGAGTTGCTGTCACAAATCGGTGTGTGGCGACAACACAACTAATAATAAACAAGGTATTACTCAAAGTATCTTATTGTGTATTTCCATTCAAAGTAATTTCTCAAAATTTGTAACAGATGCTTAACAAAATACCAGTTGTAGAGGATTTATGGCTATTTTCTTAATTTCAGCTCAACATTTCAATATATCCTGCAAAAAATATCCTACTTTGTTCTATTTCTTATATGCACCACTTGTGTGATTTACATGCTTTAAGATACTGAGTATTTTTGCAGCAGAGTGTTGCTCTGTGTCAGACGGCCGCTATGAACAGCTGCATTTTAACACCAAGGTTTTCTGTAGCGCTTGAAGGCCGATGTGTTTTGTTTAACACGATCAGGCAGTCTGCTGTCCAGCTCGGTGCAGTTACAAAAATGTGATGGCATCGCTTCCTTTGGGATGAAACCGCCCATCAGTCGGTTCGTCTTTACCGAACCGTATGTAATTTTCTTTAATTTTACGTCAATTTCACTCATTTTAACAATTACTTTTCCCTTTATCGACATGTTTATATGTCTAAATAGTGGGTCTACGTTATTAAAAGCTTCACTTTAAACTGCAAAGAGACATTTCTTTCTTAATAACGCGGTAGTACAGCAGGTGTTTCGTACCTAGTCGGTGTAAGATGATCTGCGGTGTTCGGGTTAAATCCAGCAGATTGCGCTGATCGTCCACCTCCTCCTCGGCCTTCACGGTGATTGTTTTCAACTCTGCTAATGTTTCTTCGGCGGAAGTTAACTGTTCGTTCATGAACTCCCTTTCGGGGTGAAATAAAGACATTTTTACAGCTGAGCCACAGAAGATACGGTTATCCAAAAAGACTCCAATATAAACGTTGCTGTCATAACTTTCGCCATCTCATCCCATTCCCGAGTTTCTCTTCTTCTGCTTCTCCTCTTTGTGCTTCGTAGCGCAAGACCAACTGCAAGGCGCTTTACCGCCACCTGCTGGAGAAAAGAGAGGAAACAACAACAAAATCCCCAATTTGTAATGTTAATTTTTTGCTAGGTATGAACATACTGTGTTTGGTTTTCATGGTAAAAATAATAATATAAGTACAAGATTGGCAATTAATATAAATGTTCACCATCTTCACCCCCTTTTGCCGATTTTATTAAGGAAATTGAAGTATTTGTTCACTATTCTCATATGTGAACACATATGAATGTTATAGGTAATTTAATAATTTTAATTTGTTATAAAGTCTGCTTTTTTCTTTTTGTTGTTTTTCTACCAAAGCATTTGTTGTGGAAGTACACATCCCTGCAATACTTTTTCATATCCTGTATTCTGTTCATTTGTTTGCCTTTGTATTTGTGAAAGATGTTCTCACAATTAAAGAAACGCAAAATTATTTAGAATACATGAATATATATATATATATATATATATATATATATATATATATATATATATATATATATATATATATATATATATATATATATTATATATATAATATATATAAACTAATAATAATAGTGATGGGTTAGCAAATTAGCAAAATCTGTGGAGAGGATGAAGGGATGTTATATTACACTGTCAAAAGTAAGAGGAATTTCGAAATTTTAAATAGTATTAAAATGAAACTATATTTGGTTTATTTACTTAGAAATAACTCTAGAAATGAAAGTTATCAGGTAATAATTATTTTAGCACATTAGTAAAATACAGGGTGGGCCATAAGTTTCCATACATAGAATAAATAAACACTTTATGTTGGACAACTGTTTTTATTTTTGTGGGACTCTGTAATTGATGCACGTCTCGGACCACATCTTCGTTGATCTGCAACATTTCCAGTTTTCTGAAACTTGCAAATAAGTTTCGCCACAGTGTCGTGTGTGTGATGCTTCTTCCGTGTTTTCTGTTAAAAGTTTCGTGCAGCCATGCATCTGCTTCTCGATCCAGCCATCAGTATAATTGAAATTCTTTCCTCTTTTGTTAAACGCATCTTCTTGGGTATTTGAAATATAAAAGTGTGTAAAATATATACATTTTACTTTCTCCTACGTATGAAAGTTTATGGCCCACTCTGTACAATAGTTCTTCTGGTTTACACTCCCTCCCAGTTGGTGGCAGTAAAGCACTTTCAGTAGTTTACCAACCGCCACAAGAGTAAAAGAAGAAGAAAGAAAAAGAAGATTCTGTTTCGCAGTTTGTCTTGTTCAACCCTAGAGAGAGTTGATCAATTAATTCCTGCTTAAGAAACATTCACAGTTTTAAAAAATTATCGTGAAATCCAACGACGAGATGGATGGTCAGCCCAGACTGCTGACCGGAACCTGGACTCCCCAGATCTTCTTCCTTCGAACAGGTCTGAAACACCGGCGATGCTAACATTTTACTGACAGCAGAATTAAAAGAAACAAATTTAAACAAAGTCGTTGTTTTAAGTGTTACTTTATGAAACTTTATAAATAGAGAATTGGCGCGTTAATGCGCTCCCGATGTCATGTATTAATTTGTTTTGGTGTTTACTGTGGGCTGCGAGTTACCGCACATGTATTTGAGCTGAAGGACCCCGATTAGCTGCCCCTGTCGGTGCCGTTGACTTTACGGAGCATTAATGTATTTGCACACCACAAATTTTATTACATGGGGACATGTATTTCTTTAAGAGGACTTTTATTAATACTTTTTAATAACACTGTTTATTTATTTAACTGAGCGTATTTTATGTTAAAATGTTTTTTTACAGGCGTTAGGCAGTGATGCCAAGGCAGCTATTGAGTCCCGGACAAAAGGAGCATCACTCACAACAGTGCTTTAAATAAATAATTAAACGGTTTTTCTGACGTTATAA
The DNA here is from genome assembly GCA_010277075.1 of Poeciliopsis retropinna. NCBI lineage: Eukaryota > Metazoa > Chordata > Actinopteri > Cyprinodontiformes > Poeciliidae > Poeciliopsis > Poeciliopsis retropinna. The sequence continues at coordinate 129,718 of VMRM01000016.1, read as the reverse complement.
AGTTATAGGACATTTTTTGTTTTTTTTTTGTTTTTTTTTTAAATCACCGTTTTAAAGATAAAATTTGTACAAAATGAGGATAGATTTATTAACCTCTATGGAATGTTTATTTGTGGAAAATTTGGTGACAAAAATGGATCTAAAAATAAATTACTGCGAACTTGAGTGTACATTTATTGATGCGAATGTAATTGAAATGTTTAAAAAAAAGGAGTGAAAAGGGCTTCAACCTGCATTTGACATTATCTAAAACATTTATTGGTTCTTAATTTTAGCCCAAGTTATTAAGAATAATTTTTGAAGGTCCTAAGAGCAACACGTTACAGACCCCAGCAATAAATTAACCTTTGACAACTGTACATGTCTTTATTTACAGGCCAAATGAAGGTGCTGAAATCAAAACACATCAAATTTGGAGCTGGTGCTTTTGATTCTTTGCATGTGTAATACCCCAGATTAAAGATTGCATAATATAGACATAATTAAAGCCAGATTAAAGAGCTAATCAAATCTTGAATAAATTGGAAGTTGATTTAACACCTTTTTCAGGACTGGATAAGTCTGGTAATTGAAAATGATGTAAAAAATATTAATATAATTTGGTTAGTTAATTTCTTATCTATTCCTCCATATTGCCCACAGATCAACATAATAAGTATAGATCATACATTGACCATTCACTTCATTTTACATATGATCTGAAAATCCAACAATTCTTGAAATTTGAATCTGGATAATTAAGACATAAAGTTTGACATTAAATGTGTGTAACTCATACATTTAATTTCAAGGCTTTATTACAATATGTACTTTCTTTTTCTCATTTAAAAAAAACTTGTCTTGTGTTTTTGTTTCTGTCCAGATCTTCCGCTGTATTACATCTGTCAGGGAGGGGGAGTGTTCATGAACCAGCAGCCAGTTTACCAGGAGAGGAGCTCCAGCTTAGCCCAGCAGGAACCAGAACCTCTGCAGATTAAAGAGGAAGAGGAGGTGGTAATGGAGAACCCGCAAGTACAAGAAAAGCATAAGGAACTTGAACATGAACAGATTAATGAGGAAGAACAAGAACTTATCTTAACTGACCGGACCAGTCGAGATGAAGAGCAGCTTAACTTGAAGACCGAGACCTTAATAGAGACTCCTGCATTTGAGAAAAAAGTTCACAGTGATCCAGAACCAAAAAGCAACATGGTAATCGCCCAGAACATGACTAAAATTAAGAACCAGGATTGGGAAGAAAGCAATCCTGAAGACAAAGAATCAAGCAGAAATGAAGAGAAAATCAAACAGCTTGATGAAAATTCTACAACTTTAGTGCTAAAAAATATCAATAACAATGTGTATTCTTGTGTAATTTGTCACAAGTCTTTCTCTGAAAAGAAATTGACTAAACACACAAGAATTCACAGAGTAGAGAAGTCTTTCTCATGTAAGACTTGTCAAAAAGTCTTCAGTAAAATAAGTAAATTAGTTTGTCACATGAGCTGTCACAGATGAGAGGCCTTTCTCATGTGATGCCTGTGGAAAAAAGTTTACTAAAAGAAGTACTTTAAATAAACACATGAAAACCCACGCACCTCAGAAGCCGCACACGTGTAACATATGTGGAAAGACTTTCACTCAGAAAAATGCTTTAACTTGTCATATCAGAATCCACACAGGTGAGAAGCCTTTCTTGTGTAATGCTTGTGGAAATACTTTTTTTCAAAGAGCTACGTCACATGAAAAGTCATGTTGCTGAAAAACGTTTCCCGTGTTCAACCTTTGGAAGAGGTTTCGATCTACAATATTCTTAAAATATTCACATGAGAACTCACACAGGTGAGAAGCCTTTCTCGTGTGTATCATGTGGAAAACATTTCACTCAAAAAAGTAGTCTGAATTTTCACATGAGAAGTCGCACATGTCAGACTTCTGGACAAAGCCACAGTCATAAAGCTAACATGCCAACTAACACGACGAAGAGACGTTTCGCTTGTGTGTCCTGTGAAAAAACTTTCAACAAAAGATCGGAGGTCACACGTCACATGAGATCTCACACGGGTGAAAGACCTTTCTCTTGTACGACGTGTGGAAAAAGTTTCAGTGTAAAAATGACTCTAAAATATCACGAGTTCACAATGATGAGAAGCCTTTCCCCTGTCCGATCTGTGGAAAAAGTTTCAGACAAAAACATACTTTAACTTATCACATTAGAGATCATAATGGCGAGAAGCCTTTCTTGTGCTTGGCCTGTGGACATGCTTTTATGAAAAGGTATTCATTGAAACATCACATGCGAATGCACAAAGATAAGAAGGTGTAACCATGTAATATTCTCAAGCATTTGGGTGCTGATTAACTCACAGCCTAGAAGCTTAGAAGCGTTGTCTTTTCAAACTTTCAGTCAAAGTTTGAAAAGACTCCAGCAGAACCACGTTCTGGTTCTACTGGGGGTTTCTTTTTGTCTCCACTGTTGCCACATACATGCTAGATATGAGGAATTACTGTAGAGATGACTGAATACTGCAGGTCAAGGAGTCTGTAATCTGCTGGGATTCCTTTGAAATAGAAAACTTCGTAATGTAATTTGAATAATAAAGTGAATTTGATGCATTGTTTGATAATTAGGATTCATTTGAATGTGTGCGATTGAATTGAAATTACTTTTTTATCTAAAGTTTCTTGATTTATTGTAAATTGATGCAAATGTAAATAAACTGAATTGTCTCTTATTTATAAAGTGGAAAATGTTAATGTTAGCGAGTTTTGTGACTTTGTGATTTTTGGGTAACATTGTTGATGGTATGGGGCCCATACACTTTTAGAAACGATTCAAGTGATTTAAATAATCGTTTTTCTGTGGAGACTCTTTGTCTGCTGCAGTACAGCAGTAATACATAAAGTGAAAGTGCTGTTCACTACACAATCCATAAAAAGCCGTTTCGACTCGTCTTGGTTGTTTTAAGTTTTTATATTTTAGCCGAAGTTAGACGGGTTCTTTATACGTGCAGTCAAAATTCAAAACGGAACAAAATTGCGTTACTGTTTCTCCGTGGCGCATTAAGTGTGACACGGAAAAGCCAAAACATAACAACATAAGCAGCGTTAGCTTTGCTTCAGCTCTAGTGAATTTGAAAACGAGAAAGGTGTGCGAGCTGAATATGTGAGTGTTTGCAGTAAAAAATGTCTTCAGTTCAGCTCCAGAACGAGCAGCTAAATCCTGCCGAAGGAAAATATTCAGAGTTTGAAGAAATCAACGTCAAGCCAGAGGAAGAGACGCATGATCGGAGTCAGCTGCTGGATTTAGCCCGGACTCCTCTGATCGCCTCACAACAAACAGGCATGAAACACCAGCGATTATATCGTTTTACTAAGGAGATAATTGTTGTGTCGAGCTGATTGTGTTTCCGTATCTGTTGCGCTTCTACACAGTGTTTTACGACTGATGTCGAGCTGGATTAAAGGGATATTCCACCAACGTTCTGTTTGTAGGAACTTGTAGAAGGTGCTTAGCCAGAAATGTACAATAGATGGAGAGATCATTTAAATTGTAAGAAACCAGAACAATTAGCCCTTTTTATATTTGTTTAAAATGTTCTTTGGGGGGTTTTGGGATAAAATTGTACAACAACGGTATCCAAACCTGAACAGAAATATTTGACACTGAAAAGGGTGTTGATGTTTCCACATAGTTTTATGTCTAATAATAAGAAAAATAGATCAAAGTGAACATTACTAGTACTTTAATGTAATTTTATTTTGGACTAAATAAACTGAGAAAATAGTCTTTAGATACACTAATGAATTAATATGACTTTTGATGTATTTTACCTACTTTTTTAAGTTTTTATTTTTTGCTTTTCTTTTTTTTTCTCCAGACTTGCCTCAACATTACGTTTTTTACGGGGAGAAGGTTTTTAATCACCAGCACCAGTGTATCCAAGAGTCAACCTCCAGTTTAGACCAGAAGGAACTAGAAGGTCCACAAATAAAAGAGGAGCCTGAGGAAGTAATGCATCACCAGATAAAAGAGGAGCAAGGAGAACCAGAAGATCTTCAAATAAAAAAAGACCAGGACGATCTCGGACATCTCCTGATTAAAGATGAGCAGGAGGAAATTCAACATCTGCAAATAAAAGAGGAACAGGAGGAAATACTGTGTGTGCAGATAAAAGAGGAAGAGAAAGAACTTCATCCTGGCTTTGTTGGACAAGATGAAGAACAGCTTCTGCTGAAAGAGCAGACCGATATTTTAACGGCAACGCTGTCTAACAAGGAAAAATACTGCAGTGAACCAGCACCGAAAAAGAATCAACACAACTCCTGTGGTCTTCCTGAAGCTCAGAACCAGGACAAGGAAGGAAGAAAGCCAGAGGATTCAGAATCAACTAGAGCAGAATTACCAAAACAGAATAAAAGACTTCAGAAAACCAGACAGCATAAAAACATTGACAATGCAAAACAGCAAAGCCTTAAAAGAATATCTTTAGGTAAGAGCAGGTATTCTTGTAAAATGTGTAATGAAAATTTTTTTCATAACAGCACGTTTGTTAGGCATCTGAGAACTCATACAGGGGAGAAGCCCTTTTCATGTACAACCTGTGGAAAATGTTACAGACAAAAAGGTCATTTAACTGATCACATGAGAACTCACACAGGCGAGAAACCCTTTGAGTGTAGCATTTGTGGAAAAAGCTTCAGTCAAAAGAGCCATTTAACGATTCACTTGAGAATTCATGCAGATGAGAAGCCTTTCTCCTGTGTGATCTGTGGAAAGGATTTTAGCCAGAAGGGTCAATTAGCTTATCACAACAGAAGTCACACAGGTGAGAAGCCTTTTTCATGTATTGTTTGTGGAAAATGTTTTGGTCAAAAAAGTAGTTTAACGTATCATATGAGAAGTCACACAGGTGAAAAACCTTTTTCATGCATAAATTGTGGAAAGAGTTTTACTTTGAAAGGCAATTTAATATATCACACTAAAAATCATGCATGTGAAAAGTCGTTCCACTGTGTCACTTGTGGAAAAAATTTCTGTAAGATAGAAAACTTTACAACTCATCTGAAAATTCACACAGGTGAGATGCCTTTTTCATGCATTACCTGTGGAAAATCATTCAGCCAAAAAAAGAGTTTTAATACTCACCTAAGAACTCACACAGGTGAGAAACCTTTCACATGTAAAATCTGTGGGAAAGGTTATATTCAAAAAAGTAGCTTAACTTATCACATGAGAATACACTCGCTCGAGAAACCATTTTCATGTAGTACTTGTGGAAAAAGTTTCTGCAAAAAAGATATTTTCAAATCTCATTTGAGAAGCCACACAGGTGAGAAGCCTTTTTTGTGTAACACATGTGGAAAACAGTTTACTCGCAAAAGTTTCTTAACAGTTCATCTGAGGGTTCACACTGGTGAGAAGCCTTTCACATGTTCTACCTGTGAAAAATGTTTCACTCGGAAAAGCTTTTTGACAGTTCACATGAGGACCCACACAGGCGAGAAGCCTTTCTCATGTTCATCCTGTGGAAATACTTTCAGGCAGAGGGCTCATTTGATTTGTCACATGCGAACTCACATAGACGAGAAGAGGTAATTTGGTGAATGCTTTGAAGTGCTTTAGCATCAAGGAGCTTGGGCACGTTTTTAGAAACTGAAGTAAGCAAAACATAAAGTTTCACATTTCAAAACAAATATTGCAAAAATGTCTTCAGAAATGTCTAAACATTGTTAAGCATGTAATGTATTTAATAGTGTATAATGCTTGCAGGTTTTTTTTCATAAATGAAGATGTTTTTCTACATATATTGTGTCTCTATTTTTATTCCTTTTCAGAAGGCAAATAAAATGGACCCCTAGTATTTGTGGAGGTTAGGGACCACAACTGCCTGCCATTCGATTTAAAAAGCAGAAACAAATCCAGTTTGCTACATTCACAAGTATAAGGTCATACATTAGCTCTAATGTAGGAAAGTTAAAATCATATGTATGAAAAATCTGTATTTGAAAGGTTCTTATCCTGCTTGGTGCAAATGTCAGGACATAATGCACTAATTATGTGCAAACCAGGTACACTTTACACCATTGTAGGATGACTATAAAGTCAGACAAAGCACAATAAGTGAGAACTGGGTCAAGATGCTGCACTACATGATGCTGCTTGAAGAGATTATTCAGATTCCTGAATCTTGCTCATAAGAGTGACTGGACCAGATATGAGTTTGTTTATTGTCTGTGAATAATGTGCGAATAAAAGTAAAGTGTTGCCCAAACTGTAGTAAAAGCAAAAAAGTATTTAATAAAAAATGTACCTAAGTGCCTAACTGACCAGAACATGCAATAAATATTTATTTTAATATTTCCCTGAAACACATTCTGGTATCTGACCATCAAAGTGACATAATTACAAAACAAAGTTCAGGGATAAGAAATGGTTTATCAAATTAAAACCTTTCAATAGAAAAATATATATGTACAGCAGGTAGTGTATACATGTTAGAACAAGGTTTATGGTGTTTGCTGTATTTTCTTAATTTTATTTTATATTTTCAAAAAAAGTAATTTAAGTGAATGTGGTTACAAACACCTCTGCATATTTCTGGGGTCATTTGGAAAACAGGTAATACCGACGTTCTCCAGAACATGGCAGTAATGCAGGCTGTTGGATTTCAGCTGTCGGAGAATGACGTACTTCCGGCGCGTCACGCAATGAAACAACGGAAGCTAACGGCGCTGCTAGCCAGTTTTGTTTACATTTTGTTTGAGCTGAGTAAATGACAACCTGGAGCAACAATGTCTTCGCTTTCATCTCAGAGAGAGTTCACCAACGAGCCTTCACCTCCTACCGAACAAACATTACCAGACATTAAAGAAATCATCGTAAAATCCGAGGAAGAGATCGACGACAGCCTGGATTTCAGCGAAAAAACCCAGCTAATCGTAAAACCTACAGGTATGAAGGTCTAGGTGTGGTAATGTCTTTATACCGGTGAGATCGTGTGTCTGAATGTTGTGTGATGCCGTTTAAATTTTATTTTAAAGCTATAGAGAACATCCAATTACATAAGCTGTGGTTATACGGACTCAAAGCTTAAGTATTTAATATTTTTGGTGGGGTTTTTAATCGTGTAGTTATTCGGTACTGTAAGGAGCGCCTTTACACGGGAGTTTTTAAAACAGGGAGGCAAAAGAGCGGCCAAGCTACCCGACCGTTTGTCTCTATGCGTTAGCTGCGCCTCTACACTGTGTATTACGGTATCAGTACTGTTTTTGTGCTGCTGTTACATCTGTGACCTTCAAGTTTTGTGACTCTACAAGTTATTCTGGAAATCAGTTAAAATATGGAGTTTAAATCATACTATGTAATAATCAGCCAAACCAAATGTGAAAACAACAAATAAGGCAAAATCATCAGAAAAAGAATTGAATTAGGAGAGATACTTTAGCTTTTTTATGCTTACTTGCAAAAGTATTTCAATGAAATACACACCTAGAAATGAGGAATATGAACTGACATAGAGGGAAACTAACATGAGTAAAAAATATATTTTTATAAATATTTGCATATTAAAATATATATTGTCTAAAATACGTAAATATTTCAGAATCTTCTCTAAATCTTTTAAAGAGGACAAATTCAGCCAACAATTTATTTTACTTTTTTTCTTTCCTGCTATCAGAAACTTCTTTAAAATGGTAATTTTAATGTATTACTTTTTTAGGTATTACAAAGTAAACCTGTCACATTGCTTATATTATACCTTAAGTATCATCCAAAGTTTTAAGTTTGGAAAAGCTCAATTAACTCTTTAATGGTTGGAGGAGAGATTTGTGGAGCTTTACCAAATGCTTCATAAATGTAGTTTAACTATTGATTTTGGTGAATGCTTTAAAATTGATTTTTTGTTTTTATTCTTGCATTTAGTGAATAAACATCATTTTTGTTGTCCCAAAAGATTTTGAGAAAGAGTAAAAATTTTGTCTGAGATTTTGTGCATTTTAGCAATATTTGCAGGTGAAAGAAATTTACATTTTGCTCTCGTTTTTCTGCCTTGTTTAAATCACAACATCAATTTCCATTTCCACACCAGCCTCTGCAGCAGCACAGGCTGGTGTAGCAATTTGAAGCAGACCAAATTGGATCCAGTGAGGGTTAGAGGAAGGAGTTTGGCTCAGAAAACATCTTGGAATAGGGAAATACTTTTAACATAGGAAGGGAGAATAACTGCAAAGGACAAGATTTTCCAAAATGAGCAACAGAATGTTTACTTGTAAAGGTTTAAGTGAAACAAACCGATGTTTTAAAGAAAGAGAAAAGTGAAGAGTTGACATGCAGATACAGTTGCAGCTGTGCATCCAGTTTTAACATAATATGCAGTCCATGTTTTTATTTTAGAAGATTTTCTCTTTTTGTGAATTTTTGTTGTTCCGCATCACAAAGTTCAGTTATTTTAGGTTTGAATTTAGTTAGTTTTAAATCGTTTGTTGTTTTGGGGATAAGTTGCACAATTAATCAGTTTTATGTCATTTTTCATGTCTGTTTGCTTGTGTAGACCTTCAACATCACGATGTAAAGACGGAGGAGGGTTTTTCTGACCAGGAGGAACCAGAGCCTCTGACAATGAAAGAAGAACAGAGTGAGCTACAACATCTGCAGATAAAGGAAGAAGAGAATGAGCTCTGCATCAGCCAGGATGAAGAACAACTTGTGGTAAAGAAGCAGGAGATGAAAACCTTTCCTACATCTCCTACTGATGTAGAAATAAGCTGCAGTGAACCCGAACCAATCATGGAGCAACTCTTCTCTCAGGACCGCTGTGATGCTGAGAACCAAAATCAGGAAGAAAGCAATGATGAAGACACAGAAATAAGCAGCGATGAAGAACCGAAACAAAATAACAGATGTCAGAAAACCAGAGGGTGTGATAACAATTCTGACAAATTACAGAAAGAGCAGAAGAAAACTCACAAAGACAAAAATCTATATTCATGTACAATGTGTGATAAATTGTTTTCTCAAAAGACTCACTTGATCTACCACATGAGAACGCACACAGGTGAGAAGCCTTTCTCATGCAAGTTTTGTGGAAAATGTTTCAGTCGAGAAAGTATTGTGAACAATCACCTGAGAATCCACACAGGCGAAAAGCCCTTCTCATGTCTGACCTGTGGAAAAAGTTTCACTCTCAAACATAAGTTAACGGATCACATGAGAATTCACACAGGTGAGAAACCGTTTCTGTGCAACGCTTGTGATAAATCTTTTAACCTAAAAAGCAATCTGAAGCAGCACATGAGAATCCACACGGGTGAGAAGCCTTTCTCATGTGTGACCTGCGGTAAAAGTTTCAGTCAAAGAAGTCAAGTAACACTTCACATGAGAAGTCACACAGGTGACCGACCTTTTACATGCGCGACCTGTGGGAAAAGTTACAGTCACAAAGGTCACCTGACTGATCACATGAGAACTCACACAGGTGAGAAGCCATTTTCATGTCTGACATGTGGAAAAAGTTACAGTCAGAAAGGCCATTTGACAGTTCACGGGCGAATTCACACAGGTGAGAGGCCGTTTCCATGTAGCACCTGTGGAAAAACCTTCAGTCGAAGAAGTCGTTTAAAAAAACACGTGAGAATTCACACAAGATAGAAGTCCTGTGTGTGACCTGTGGGAAATGTGTCAGTTTAAGGAGCTAAGAAGCATTTTATACAGCTGTGAACTTTAAATCATCCCCTCACTTATTTCTTCTTATTTTGCTTTTTGGTTACTTGAATGTAAAAATCCAAAGCATCAGTGTCTGAGCAACGTTCACTTGAACACATTTCTAATGAATGAATGTGTCTTTGGTACAATCTTGTGCTGAACACACCGTAAGAGCTACAAGGAAAAATAAAACTCCTATTTGCTCTTACCCACAGAGAGAGGTTCACTTTAGAGTGACAGTAGGTCATACAAAACAAATTCAAGCATAGCTAAATAAACACCAGCTTCTTCATGTAAAAACTGTCTCACCTACTAAAGTTCAACGTTAATGGAACGGCAACTCCAGAGCAAAATTGGGACTGTAAAGTTGGTTCGAAAGAAAAACCTTAAACATAGTAAATCACATGATATGAGCTTTTAAGGCGGTCAACAACTTTGTCTCATTAAAACTGTGAGCACATCGGTTTATGATAATATTTTAGACATGCTCCCTTATTGTTAAAATGACATGCACATACTGACAAAGGTATTGATTTGCATTGCTACTAACAGTTAGCCTTGTCACCGAGCACAAGACTCAGCAAATCCACTGGTTCCCACTTTGCAAAGTGAGCAAACTTAAACTGGATGTGACATCATGAAGAGTTCAGAGGTCAATGTGAAAAGGTTTGTAAATATGTCTCTTGGTTGTTGAATGCAAGTAAGTTGATGGTGACATCGTTATCAAATCTATGTAACTTTGCTTTACAGCACAGAACAGAACAATCACGGCACTGTACGGGAGACCAGTTGTATTTGTAGAGTTTTATTTATGAAATATACAAATAAATAATAAAAATCATTGCATTTTGTTATTTGGTTGTTCATAAGAGATGGTATATTTAAGTTTACAGCTGTTTTTGTTCATCTGTGCTTGTATGTATTGTATACAATTTTCAACATGTTGTTTGCACTAAACCCATGAAGACTAATCAGCATAATGCAGGTGGGAGTGAGTTCAGACAATTTATTTCAGGCCGTTGTGGTCTTTCAGTTTTAACGTTATGGTGCATTTATTTCAGGAAAACATGGGCCTTAAAATGAGGAGGACTTAACCTGCCAACTTTGACAATAGATGACATAAAATTCAACATAACTAAATAAGTGTAGAATTTATTTATTTATTTGTCGGTTCGTATTAAAATATACTGCTCAAAAAAAATAAAGGGAACACTCAAATAACACATCCTAGATGGACAGTTTGATTTCACAGAATTTTGATTTACTTGGAGTTATATTGTGTTATTTGAGTGTTCCCTTTATTTTTTTGAGCAGTATACTTTTTGGCATTGACAGGCTGTCAAGCCATTGTGATACACGATTCATCCACGGGGTGGCAATAATTCACCACAAAAATCGAAGTAGTAGAAGAAGAAGAATCCTCCAACTGAGATGCTAACGGTGTTAGCTTATCTTTGGCTGGTGTCATTTCGGGTCCCGTTGTGGGATCTGAGCTGAATTTATGGGTTTCTATAATCAAAATGTCTTCGCCAAGGTGTAAGGAAGAGATTAGTGACGACGAATTAACTCATGTCGAAGAAACATCCACGGAGCTTAAGGAAATAATCGTAAAGTCCGAGGAAGAGATCGGTGGCGAGCGCAGATTGCTGGATGTCAACCGGATACCCCAGATAATCGTTCACCAAATAGGTATGAAACACCAGGAGTGCAAAACTGTACCCGATTAGAGGATTTAGAGATAATTGATTCGGTTTGCAGTTATTTTTTTAGGTTTACGTATTACAGACCAGTCACGTAAGGTTTCTGGCGTTATCCATTTCATTTCGTTCAAGCCGTTTCTTTTTTACCAGGTTTTGCCTTTTCTTAAGTCAATCTACAAATCGTTTTTCGTTTGCGGTCAAGCAAGCCAATGGTCCGAAATTAAGCGCCGCTCATATACGGTGTATTACGGCGTTAGAGCTTTGTGGGGCTGGTGTTTGCGATCTGTTGGTTATAAACCTCCATCAGAGAGGAGTTTCATTTGGTTCATATGAATTTAACCAAAATTCCAAGAATTTTTTTCTCAGAATTTTATATATATATATATATATATATATATATATATATATATATATATATATATATATATATATATATACTGCTCAAAAAAATAAAGGGAACACTCAAATAACACAAATATCAAGTAAATCAAGTCTGTGATAATGTCCTTATTGTGTTATTTGAGTGTTCCCTTTATTTTTTTCTCACTCTTGGGACAAATCCTCCATATATATAAAATAAAATTCAGGTGTAACAACAGCATATCTTAGTGTAGGTTATAAAAGATATAAAAAAATATTAAGATATATCAAATGTAAACAAAAACAAACATTAAGAATATACTGTACAGTAATTATGAGATTATAACTTGAACAGTACTGCACAACTGTGCAAGGAATGTGCAACTTAGTAGGTTTTCTTAAATACGTAATGGTCATTTGTAGTTGTGCATTAGCAGGAATCATGATTAACTTTGCTTAGCTGCACTGATCTTACCTGGCTGCACTACAGGACAAGTGGCTGACAGAGCCAGAAAGTTGAGCTACTGTTTACATTCACTGAGTTGTAAACGGTGAATGTTTGGCGTTATGTTGATACAGCTGCCAGAGGTTGGCTGCCAAATTATTAAATGAAGCATAACGTGTCTCTGCTGTCAGCTCAGCCCCACAGACTCACAGACTATTGGCACACAACATTCCCAAAATATTGTGCCGATTTTTTTAAGTGCTTTTATTTTACTTGGATAATAACTGTGATGGAAAATTACTATAAGTTAACATCTGCTGATCATGTTATATTAAAAGGTTTTTAATACAACACTCTCACCAAAATAACTCTTTGGGTTACATGTACAAGATTGGAAGTTGTTTTCTACAGCTGCAAAGGAACCAGACTGTCTCGCCCCTTGGTTTGGGTTCCTTACTTTGGTATAAAATCTGTGTTGACTCTGCCTGGCAGAGCTTTTCACCCAGACCTGCTTCATTATTGATTGTCCTACTAGCTCTCTATATTGTGCACAATATATGAATAAACCTGATTGAGTGATTTCACCTGATAGTGTTTGGTAATTATTTTTTTCCACAGCATAAGCTATTTTCTTTTCTGTTTGCTTCTTCAGATTCACAGCATTATGTTGAGAAGGAGGATGTTCTTGTTGGCCATCAGCTTGGGGACCAGGAGAGGAGCCTCCCAGTGGACCAGGAGGAGCCAGAACCCTTGCAGATCAAAGAAGAACAGGATGAGCTAGAACATCCAGAAATTAAAGAGGAAGAGGATGAACTCTGCATCAGTCATGATGAAGCACGGTTTGAGCTGAAGCAGGAGACTGAGACCGTTATGGCGACTCTTTGTAATGAGGAAAAATACCACATTGAACTAGAACCAAACTGGAACCAGGTCATCTCTCAGGATCCGTCTGAACCTGAGATCCAGCATCAGGAAGGAAGCAGTGATGAAGACTCGGAATCAGAGACAGATGAAGAAGAGCAAATACAAAGCAAGAGATGCCAACATAATAACAGTGTGTGTTCTTGTGAAATTTGTGCTGAATTTACTCCTCACAATAGTCTTTTGTCTCAAAGCATGGAAAATCACACAAAGGAAAAGTCTTTCTCATGTCCGACTTGTGGAAAAAGTTTTTCTCAAAAAAGTTTGTTGACCAACCATGTGAGAGTTCACACCGGTGAAAGGCCTTTCTCGTGTTCAATTTGTGGAAAAGGTTTTACTAAAAAAACTCATTTAACTCATCACTCCACAACTCACACAGATGAGAAGCCTTTCTCATGCTTGACCTGTGGGAAAACATTTAGGTTCAAAAGCAGTTTGAATATACACATCAGAATTCACACAGGTGAGAAGCCATTCCCGTGTGTGACTTGTGGAAAAAGCTTTAATCAGAAAGGTAATTTGATTTATCACATGAGAATCCACACAGGTGAGATGCCGTTCTCATGTAGCATCTGTGGAAAGGGTTTCACTCAAAGAAGTCAGTTACAACTACACATGAGAAGCCACACAGGTGAAAAGCCTTTCTCATGTGTGACCTGTGGGAAAAGTTACAGTCAAAAAGGTAATTTAACTTGTCACATGAGAACTCACACAGGAGAGAAGCCCTTTCCATGTCTGACCTGTGGAAAAAGTTTCACTATCAAAAGTCTTTTAAACAAACACCTCCGAACTCACACGGGCGAAAGGCCTTTCTCCTGTTTGACCTGTGGTAAAAGTTTTCTTCAGAAGACTCATTTAACGGATCACATGAGGATTCACACAGGTGATAGGCCTTTTTTGTGTATGACTTGTGGAAAAGGGTTCCTTCAAAGAACTCATTTAACAGATCACATGAGGATTCACACGGGTGAGAAGCCTTTCTCATGCAACACGTGTAATAAAACCTTTAGCCTAAAAAGTAATTTGAATTTACACATGAAAACTCACACAGAATAGAAGTCTTCCAAAAAAACATTCAACCAAAACTGGAAATATCCGTTATAAAACACACAAATTTGCACATACGTATGCAAAGTTATGTAAACACCAAACCATCCCAGCCTAGACTTTTAGAAGAAAGTCTAAAGCTGACTTAGATTGGATAAACTGTTCTAATAATTTCCAATGCAGTGTTTCTAAATATGAAGCAATTGCAATGGAATGTTTCAAGCATATTTGTAAAGTGATGACAATTTAATATGTTGATGTTTTTGAAGTTACTTGTCCACCTTCTAAGCGATGTCTGTTGTCGTGCATGTGGTTGAGCATACTGCTTCCAGCTGATAATATTCAGGTATGTTTAGGAAAACTCAAGTGTCTTTGTGTTATTACATTTGCCGGAGACAAATGGAAAAGTCCATTTTTATCCGGGTACAAATGAAAAAACAACAGTTTACATTTCTGTTTAGAGCCAGAGTGGAAATGGACAGAAAGAATCTGACATAACCGAGAATCTTTGCCCAATCAAGTCTACAAACAAGTTTAATCTATTACATTGATTTACTTTTTCCTTTAATAAATTGAAATGTGGTTTTCTAAGTGTAATAAGGTTATCTGAGTCCAGCATTAAAATTATTTTGATGATCTGAAGCTGCTGAAGTTTGACTAAAATGCAAAAACAAAAGTAACCATGTCTATATACTTATATTTCAAATGTGTGTACATTGAGAAGAAAGTTTAAACAAATGATATTCCTCCCATAATCAATAAAAATTCTTTTTATTTCTCATAGCAGTCTACTTTTTTATTAAGAAGGGCATAAAAAAGTTTTAAAAAGTGGAGTCTGTAAAATATGTTAAGAATAAAAGTACTTAGTATTTAGTTGATACTAAGTAGAGAGAAAATTAGATTTTCTATGATAAATCTTTTACGAAATAAATAAAATTCTGTTAGAAAACAATAAAAAAATTTTTTTTTTTTTAATTGGGTTATTTACTAGTATTTAAAGTATGTATGTAACATATATACTGTACATATGGAGGATGTGAAGTAAGCAAGAAGGCAAAAGAAATCATACAGATTAAAATGACTAAAAACATAAGCTATGCAGTTAAAGCAGTTAAAAATGTGAAGGAACAGAAAACAAGAAAGATTGAACAAACAACAAGTCAAATTCCACAGCAAAGCAAAGTACAGTCAGAAGAAAATATCACAGTATCAGTAGAAAAACTAATACTATTCATAGCACATGTTATCATCTGCACTCATCAAGCCAAGCACAAAACCGAAAAGATTAAAATTATAGTGAGAGGAGCTGAAAAGTTTTTGGGGTTTAAAGAAGGATCATTGGAGAACATAAACAAAAGGTTGGAGGTAGACGGGAAACCAGGAACATCTGGTGAAAGTAATTCATGTTAATGTTACAATGGAATGCAAGAACTTTAATTGCTAACAGACAGGAACTTAAAGGTTATAATGATAGCCTTGAAGAACAATCAGAAATTATTTGTATTCAGGAAACATGGTTAAAAACAGCATTAGATTTTGTGATCAAAGGACATGATGGTGTAAGAAGAGATCGATAGGAAGGAGTCGGGGAGGATGTGGAATATTTATAAAGTAAGAGATACATTATCAGGTATCAGGGAAAGGGAAAGAACTGGAATATATAGTAATTGAAATTTGGGAACAAGAAGGTAAATTTAAAATAATACATTTTTATAATCCATGTAAATCATTATCAATTGAAATAATGGAGGAGTTAAATGAATATTTGGAAGGGAAAGTAATCTGGTGTGGGGATTTTAATGGAAATAGTACATTGTGGGGTAAATGTAAAGATAAAAATGGACAAATTATAGAACAATTAATTGAAATAAAAAAATGTGTATGTATTAATAATGGGAGGGGAACTAGAATCAATGTAAGAACAGGGATGGAATCAGTTATTGATTTAACAATTGTCTCGAATGTTTTAGCTGGTATTTGTGAGTGGTTTATTGATAAAAATTCAACAATAGGTAGTGATCATTATCCCATTACAATAAAAGCAGGATTAACTTTAAATAATAAGAATACAAAGATCAATAAAAAAACTAAACTTTAATAAGGCAGACTGGACTAAATTTAGACATTTGAGTCAAATAAACTTAGGAAAAGTAGATATGAGAATGGATATAAATGATGTAAATTTAAAAATTTGTGAGATAATCATGAAAGCAGCAGATAAATTTATAAAGAAAGCATGGTGTAAAAATTATAAGAAAATGGCACCATGGTGGACAAATGAATGTAAAGAAGCAATAAAATTAAGAAATAAAGCATTTAAGGCATTAAAAGGTAATCCAATTTATAAGAATTTAATTGATTATAAAAGAAAGCAAGCAATGGTGAGAAGAATAATTAAGAATGCAAAAAGAGAATATTGGAGAAATGTTTGTGGCATGATGAGGAAGGAAACAAAAATGGGAAAAGTTTGGAAAATAATTAAAAAATTTGGAAAATTTTGAAAATAATTAAAAGAATGAATGGCATAAAAAGACAGTCTGAATATCCTATTTTATGATCATTAATTATCATCATAAAAGATTAAGATAAAGTTGAAATATTGGCAAGAACATTTAGTAAAATTCGCAGTTCAAATAATATTAGTGAAGAGGGAAGAAAAGGAGAGAAAATACAAAACTCAAATATAAAGATGTTTTACAGATTGATAAACAAGTAACTTGCCGAATTGAATTTTGCACTTAAGAAAATTAAAAATACAGCAGCAGGTAAAGATCAAATCTGCTATAGAATGATAAGACAACTTAGTGAAAAATCTAAAGATATAATATTGCAATTATATAATAAAATTTGGGAGGAGGGAAAATTGGCGTTGAACTGGAAGGAATCAATTATAGTACCAATAGATAAACCAGGAAAAGATCATTCAAATCCAGAAAATTACAGACCAATAGCTTTAACATCAAATCTATGTAAGATAATGAAAAAAAAAAGATTAACAATAGGCTAGTATATTATCTAAATAATAAAGGATATATATCAAAATATCAAACTGGTTTTCGAAAAGGCAGGAGTACTAATGGTCCAATGATATGTCTCGAGCATGAAATTAGAAGAGCACAAGTAAATAAAGAAGGTGTAGTGGCAATATTTTTTTATATCGAAAAAGCATATGACATGATGTGGGTTGAGGGATTATTAATTAAATTATACATGTTGGGCATTAAAGGAAAAATATTTAAATCACATTTGTCAAAGTCAAGGCCCGCGGGGCAAATCCGGCCCGCGAATGTATTATCTGTGGCCCCCTGGATGATAATTAATTACTAATAGAACCGGCCTGCTGGCGTTTTGCACGCACCAACACTACATTCCCCACAATGCAACGGTAATCCGCGAAGTTACTGCAGCGCAAGCGGCTTCATTGTTCATCAGCAATCAGCAGAAATCCAACTTTCAGGTACCCCCTCCTCAAAAATGGCGAAACATTTATTGGACGATGAGAACAGAGAGTTTCAGGCCAGGATGGAGGCAGACAGCAATGCCAGTAACACGTTACTGATGTCGGACCACTTTTTTTCAGTAACAAGTAATCTCTGGTTTAAAATGACAACTAGAACTTACGAAATATAACAGAATTCAAAGTTCACCTAGATTTGGCAAAACGGTGGGACCTTGAATTTGGTGGATTTTCCATGCAAAATGGGTTCAATATCGTGTACTCTTTGAAGTCTCAAACTAAAAAGCACATTTCCAAAGAAACAATGGTCATGTATGAATATTTAACTCACCTTTAGGAAAGAATTGTGTCTTTCGTGTGCGAAATGAAGCCGTACCGATCGACTGACTGGTGGCGTGACGACAGAAAGTAGAAGGTAATCTGCAGCCGTTACGTGAAGGCGGGGCTTAAGCAACACCAACCAATTAACACTGGAATTTAACAACGCAAATATTACGGAATTTACGCTAGCAGTGTTATTTTAAAGCTGTGTGGTGTCAAAACAACACTCACTCTTTATTTAACACGACACCTGAGATTTTAACACTGGCATTTTTACTGTGTACTTCTGTGTACTCCTTGAGCCAGTCTCTGTTTTCCTCGTTGTTAGATCTCCTCGTGACTTTTCTTATTGTCTCCTGCGTTATTCCCTGAGACGCCCTGAATTTTCCCTGTGACGATCTCTCCTGGCTTTCAGTACTAGATCTACCTCGTGACGCAGTGGAACCGACACACTGGTTGCCCGAGTTCCCAGACGAATAAATTCACTTTTCATTTTAATTCGACATCTCCTGTGTTGTGTTCTGCACATGGGCTAGAAATATAGAACCCAACATGACATAAATAGGAAAGGTTAAAATTTGGACATACAGGACTTAATTAGGCATCTTTTAAAATTCAAAAGCACATTACTGGAAATATGAAACAATAGAACATGTTATATTAGAATGTCATAAATATGAAAGAGAGAAGATTATGAGGAGTTTGGATGTGCTAAGGAAAAGATTAATTTATTAGATATTTTGAGGAAGAATTTGGGGAGTAAACATATACAAATAGTTACTCGATTTTTAAAGAAAACTAAATTATTTAATAGAATATGACCATAGTAGGAATGCTGTGAATGTGTGTATGATATAGATGGGTAGAATACAAATTCATGTATAAGTATGTATGTATATATATATATATGTGTGTGTGTGTGTGTGTGTGTGTGTGTGTGGGGTGTGGGTGTGGGCGCGCGTGTGTGTGTGTGTGCATAAAGCTAGATAGACCATTACAAACCACACTCCAGACCAGAAGGTGGCGATAATGCTACTTAAAGATTGTTGCCACCGCCAGTAAATCCAAGAAGAAGAAGAAGAAGAAGACAAAGAGGACTGCGCATGGTCTGTTCTGTTGAATGTTTGAGTTTTTTCTCTAAAAATATCTCCAGTCCAGCTTAAACGAGTTTATCACCGAGCAGTTAACTGCTGCTGAAGAAACTTTGACAAGTTTAAAGAAATCATCGTCCAGTCGGAGGAAGAGATGGATGATCAGCGCAGACTGCTTGATTTCTCCCGGACTCCCCAGATCATCTTACACCGAATAGGTAGGAAACAGCAGCGTTTGGATGCAGGTTAAGGTCTAAATGTATGCACCTTTCTGCAGGAGGATCGTTTTAGTAAATGTTCTTTTCCAGGATAAATGTTTTGTTAACAGGTAAATGAACGCAGACATCACAGTGACGCTGTGAGAATGGCTTATTTATGGAGAGAGAAAATGGCCTTTTTATGGCTCTTCCTCCTTTAACTACTGAGTTTTACTTTTGAAAACAGGAGAAATGTGAACAATGCAGCGCCAGGTTAGTAAAGAAAGCAGCATAAACTAATAATAGCGGCGTTAGCAGCTGTAAAATGTAATAATTTGTAATAAATAAATTGTAGTGGCGATTGTTTGTCAAACCAAACATCCTATAAAAGTTCAATCAACAAGCTGCACTGAGGTGATGCTTCATACGTAGATTAAAGTTCAATGTCCAAAAAACTTGAAGATTGCTTTATAGTTTATTTTTCCAGTTTGACAAGCAAATAACAAAGATCAAACGTTTCATTAGTGATGTGTTGAGTAATCCAGGAGGATTTTTATGAAGCACGTAAAACAGAGAACTCACCTAAACCCGAATACATTTAAAGTTTTTATTTTTAGTCATAAATCGTTGTCCCTGGTGACACAGCGAGTAACAAGCCAATCACAACTCTCTGTTTTCTATTTGTTTCTAGTTTTCTTTTTGATCCAGCCATTGTTTCATACAACCAGATTAATCAGAATTTATGTATCAGAATCACAAACATCTTTTACTAGTTTATTTATTGTAAGGCTTCATGTTGTTTTCACGTTGCCTATTTTACATATTTGTCCACTTGATGCCACAGTAGAGCATATGAAGCACCGCGGTGCATCGGCTCATGAGTCCAATGATTGGATGGAGTTCCTCAGAGCTTCATGAAGCTTCATCTCACCATCAATACTTTTCATTGTTTCCTCTCCTGCTCTGGTCAAAACCCACAGGCCCAACCCAGTGCATGCTGGTCCTATACCAGTCCCTATACTTACAGAAAATGGACCCACAGTTCTTCCTGTCTAACTTAGAAAAGCAAATAACAAAGGAACAAAAACTATAAACAATTATTAACCTACAAATAAACTCATGTTTATAAATAAACCACAAAGATAAAAAGTGGATTAAAATTAAATTTTAATATAATTCAAAGTAATAAAAGTGAATACTATATTGAAATAATACAATTTGCTGTTAAATATTAACAATAACACCTACTATAATTAATTTTGTAATAAATAAAGTATTTTTTAAAAATCTGTTCATTTGAGAATTCTCCAAATGTCAGCTGGATTTGTCGACTGATCTGACTCTCTGTCTACGCTTTTGAATTTTAAAGTGTTTTTTTTGTTGTTGTTGTTGTTCATTTCTGTCTTAAACTTTGAACAATTTCTTCCCATTTACTTCAGTAAAGTTAACAATTACTCTTTTTCTCTTTTTTCTTCTCCAGATTGCCTGAAGTGTAACATTTATAGCCAGGAGAGGAGATCCACTCTGGACCAGGAGGAGTTAGATCCTCTGCAGGTGAAACAAGAACAGGAAGAGCCAGAAGATCATCAGATAAAAGAAGAGCAGAAGGATCTAGAACACCTGCAGATAAAAGTGGAAGAGAAAGAAGTTTACTGCAGTCAGGGTGAAGAACTGATTGAATTAAAACAGGAGACTGATGCCTGCATGGAGGTTTGTTGATGGCAAACAGACCCATTGAATCAGAACCAAACAGGAACCAAGACATCTTCCAGGAGCCTGTTGATGTTGAGAACCAAAATCAGAAAAGAAGAAAACATTTCTCATGTGTCATCTGTAAAAAGCATTTGACTGTCAAATCTGTTTTTGATGCTCACATGAGAACTCATACGGGTGAAAAACCGTTTACATGTGTGACTTGTGGGAAAGGTTTTTGTCAAAAAGGCAATTTAACACGGCACATGAGGATTCACACTGGTGAAAAGCCGTTTTCATGCGTGAACTGTGGAAAAGATTTTCGTCACAAAAATATTTAACTGGAATGAGGATCATGGGCTGGTGAAAAGCCGTTTTCATGGTGAACTGTGGAAAAGTTTTTGTAAAAAATAATTAACTGCACATGAGATTCACACTGGTGAAAAGCTTTTCATGTGTGACCTGTGGAAAACGTTTTTTCAGAAAGTAGTTTAACTGGCACATGATGATTCACACTTGTGAAAAGCCGTTTTCATGGTGAACTGGGAAAACGTTTTCTCAAAAAATTATTTAACCGGCACATGAGATTCACACTGGTGAAAAGCCGTTTTCATGTGTGACCTGGGAAAAGTTTTGTAAAAGATTTAACTGCACATAGATTCACACTGGTGAAAAGCCGTTTTCATGTGTGACCTGTGGAAAACGTTTTTCTCAGAAAGTTAGTTTAACTAAGCACATGATGATTCACATAGGTGAAAAGCAATTTTCATGTGGAAACTGTGGAAAAGGTTTTTTCAAAAATTATTTAATTAAGCACATGAGGATTCACATGGTGAAAAGCCTTTTCATGTGGACCTGTGGAAAAGGTTTTTAAAAAGGGATTTAATTGCACATGAGGATTCACACTGGTGAAAAGCCGTTTTCATGTGTGACCTGTGGAAAACGTTTTCGTCACAAAGTTAGTTTAACTAGGCACATGAGGATTCACACTGGTGAAAAGCCGTTTCCATGTGTGACCTGTGGAAAACGTTTTCGTCACAAAGTTAGTTTAACTAGCACATGATGATTCACACTGGTGAAAAACCATTTTCATGTGTGACCTGTGGAAAAGGATTTTGTGGAAAACGGGATTTAACTCTGCACATGAGGATTCACACTGGTGAAAAGCCGTTTTCATGTGTGAACTGTGGAAAAAGTTTTTTCAAAATTATTTAACTGCACATGATGATTCACACTGGTGAAAACCATTTCATGTGGAAACTGTGGAAAAGGTTTTTAAAAAGATTTAATGCACATGAGATTACACTGGTGAAAAGCCGTTTTCATGTGTGACCTGTGGAAAAGGTTTTTGTAAAAATTTAACGCACATGAGGATTCACACTGGTGAAAAGCCATTTTATGTGGAAACTGTGGAAAAGGTTTTTTCAGAAAGTTAGTTAACTAAGCACATGGATTCACACTGGTGAAAAGCCGGGTTTTCCATTGTCCTGTGGCTTTTGGTCCAAAGAAGATCAACCAGGGGGACCGTGCTTTTCTTGGCGTTAACTGGGAAACTTTTTGGGCATAAAAGGCCTT
The DNA here is from genome assembly GCA_010277075.1 of Poeciliopsis retropinna. Lineage (NCBI taxonomy): Eukaryota > Metazoa > Chordata > Actinopteri > Cyprinodontiformes > Poeciliidae > Poeciliopsis > Poeciliopsis retropinna. The sequence continues at coordinate 107,227 of VMRM01000016.1, read as the reverse complement.
TCACATGTTTTAAGCCTTTTTTTGACTATTTTTTTCTTTTTTACTTTGGCACAATTGAGATTTTCACTTTGATGTGTTTAAAAAGTTTTTATATTCAACTTTCATTTTAAAGCCTTTATTTTAGATTGTGACGAATTTCCTGTTGGTTATGAAAAAGGATCATGTGAATTGAGGTTTTAAAGTTGGTTAAAAACTGAGGAAAAATGGAGGTTTTCATGTTATGGGAAAATTTTGATTTGTTAAATGGGACATTTGGATCTTAACTTTTCTTGGGATGTGAAACTTTTTCCTTCAGAAGTTTGTTTTTTTGTTTTTTTGACTTCTGTGCGTAAAGGAAACAAAGGGAGTAAAATGGCAAAGAGGGCAATTAAAACCTTTTAGTTTAATTTTGAAAAAGAAATTGGGAAAAGATATTATTAAAGAAAAACTGTGGAAAAAGGCAACAAAAAAAAAGGTTGAAGAAAAAACAGATTTTTTTTAAAATTTCAGAAATGTGGAAAAGAAAAATAAACAAAGGAAAGATGATAACAATGTTAAGATTTGGAAACGGAAAAGGTTTTTAAAATAAAAGCACATAAGGAAATTGAAACAATGAAATGTTAATTTTGAAGTTATAAATAGGAAGAGGATTATGAAGGTTTATGTGCTGGAAAAGTTTTTAAGTATTTAAGGAAGAGTTTGGGAAAACATTCAAATGTTATTGATTTTTGAAAACAAATTTAATGAATAGACCATGTGGAAGCGTTGTGTGAAAAGTTCAATGTCCAAAAAACTTGAAGATTGCTTTATAGTTTATTTTTCCAGTTTGACAAGAAAATAACAAAGATCAAACGTTTCATTAGTGATGTGTTGAGTAATCCAGGAGGATTTTTATGAAGCACGTAAACAGAGAACTCACCTAAACCGAATACAGTTAAAGTTTTTATTTTTAGTCATAAATCGTTGTCCCTGGTGACAGCGAGTAACAAGCCAATCACAACTCTCTGTTTTTCTATTTGTTCTAGTTTTTCTTTTTGATCCAGCCATTGTTTCATACAACCAGATTAATCAGAATTTATGTATCAGAATCACAAACATCTTTTACTAGTTTATTTATTGTAAGGCTTCATGTTGTTTTCACGTTGCCTATTTTACATATATTGTCCACTTGATGCCACAGTAGAGCATATGAAGCACCGCGGTGCATCGGCTCATGAGTCCAATGATTGGATGGAGCTTCATGAAGCTTCATCTCACCATCAATACTTTTCATTGTTTCCTCTCCTGCTCTGGTCAAAACCCACAGGCCCAACCCAGTGCATGCTGGTCCTATACCAGTCCCTATACTTACAGAAAATGGACCCACAGTTCTTCCTGTCTGACTTAGAAAAGCAAATAACAAAGGAACAAAAACTATAAACAATTATTAACCTACAAATAAACTCATGTTTATAAATAAACCACAAAGATAAAAAGTGGATTAAAATTAAATTTTAATATAATTCAAAGTAATAAAAGTGAATACTATATTGAAATAATACAATTTGCTGTTAAATATTAACAATAACACCTACTATAATTAATTTTGTAATAAATAAAGTATTTTTTAAAAATCTGTTCATTTGAGAATTCTCCAAATGTCAGCTGGATTTGTCGACTGATCTGACTCTCTGTCTACGCTTTTGAATTTTAAAGTGTTTTGTTGTTGTTGTTGTTGTTGTTCATTTCTGTCTTAAACTTTGAACAATTTCTCCCATTTACTTCAGTAAAGTTACCAATTACTCTTTTTTCTTCTCCAGATTGCCTGAAGTGTAACATTTATAGCCAGGAGAGGAGATCCACTCTGGACCACCAGGAGGAGTTAGATCCTCTGCAGGTGAAACAAGAACAGGAAGAGCCAGAAGATCATCAGATAATAGAAGAGCAGAAGGATCTAGAACACCTGCAGATAAAAGTGGAAGAGAAAGAAGTTTACTGCAGTCAGGGTGAAGAACTGATTGAATTAAAACAGGAGACTGATGCCTGCATGGAGGTTCCTGTTGATGAGCAAACAGACCACATTGAATCAGAACCAAACAGGAACCAAGACATCTTCCAGGAGCCTGTTGATGTTGAGAACCAAAATCAGAAAAGAAGAAAACATTTCTCATGTGTCATCTGTAAAAAGCATTTGACTGTCAAATCTGTTTTTGATGCTCACATGAGAACTCATACGGGTGAAAAGCCGTTTACATGTGTGACTTGTGGGAAAGGTTTTAGTCAAAAAGGCAATTTAACTCGGCACATGAGGATTCACATAGGTGAAAAGCAATTTTCATGTGTGACCTGTGGAAAACGTTTTTCTCAGAAAGTTAGCTTAACTAAGCACATGATGATTCACACTGGTGAAAAGCCGTTTTCATGTGTGAACTGTGGAAAAGGATTTTGTGGAAAACGGGATTTAACTCTGCACATGAGGATTCACACTGGTGAAAAGCCGTTTTCATGTGTGAACTGTGGAAAAGGATTTTGTGGAAAACGGGATTTAACTCTGCACATGAGGATTCACACTGGTGAAAAGCCGTTTTCATGCGTGAACTGTGGAAAAAGTTTTTGTCAAAAAAATAATTTAACACGGCACATGAGGATTCACACTGGTGAAAAGCCGTTTTCATGTGTGAACTGTGGACAACGTTTTCGTCACAAAGTTAGTTTAACTCTGCACATGATGATTCACACTGGTGAAAAGCCGTTTTCATGCGTGACCTGTGGAAAAGGATTTTGTGGAAAACGGGATTTAACTCTGCACATGAGGATTCACACTGGTGAAAAGCCATTTTCATGTGGAAACTGTGGAAAACGTTTTTCTCAGAAAGTTAGTTTAACTCAGCACATGATGATTCACACTGGTGAAAAGCCGTTTTCATGCGTGAACTGTGGAAAAAGTTTTTGTCACAAAAATAATTTAACTAAGCACATGATGATTCACACTGGTGAAAAGCAATTTTCATGTGGAAACTGTGGAAAAGGTTTTTCTCAAAAATTGAATTTAATTAAGCACATGAGGATTCACACTGGTGAAAAGCCGTTTTCATGTGTGACCTGTGGAAAACGTTTTCGTCACAAAGTTAGTTTAACTAGGCACATGATGATTCACACTGGTGAAAAACCATTTTCATGTGTGACCTGTGGAAAAGGATTTTGTGGAAAACGGGATTTAACTCTGCACATGAGGATTCACACTGGTGAAAAGCCGTTTTCATGTGTGAACTGTGGAAAAAGTTTTTGTCACAAATATCATTTAACTCGGCACATGATGATTCACACTGGTGAAAAGCCGTTTTCATGTGTGAACTGTGGAAAACGTTTTCGTCACAAAGTTAGTTTAACTCAGCACATGATGATTCACACTGTGAAAAGCCGTTTTCATGCGTAAACTGTGGAAAACGTTTTTGTCACAAAAATAATTTAACTGTGCACATGAGGATTCACACTGGTGAAAAGCCGTTTTCATGTGTGACCTGTGGAAAACTTTTTCGTCACAAATTTAGTTTAACTAAGCACATGATGATTCACACTGGTGAAAAGCCGTTTTCATGTGTGACCTGTGGAAAAGGATTTTGTGGAAAACGGGATTTAACTCTGCACATGATGATTCACACTGGTGAAAAGCCGTTATCATGTGTGAACTGTGGACAACGTTTTCGTCACAAAGTTAGTTTAACTAAGCACATGATGATTCACACTGGTGAAAAGCCGTTTCCATGTGTGACCTGTGGAAAACGTTTTCGTCACAAAGTTAGTTTAACTCTGCACATGATGATTCACACTGGTGAAAAACCATTTTCATGTGTGACCTGTGGAAAAGGATTTTGTGGAAAACGGGATTTAACTCTGCACATGAGGATTCACACTGGTGAAAAGCCGTTTTCATGTGTGACTGTGGAAAACGTTTTTCTCAGAAAGTTAGTTTAACTAAGCACATGATGATTCACACTGGTGAAAAGCCGTTTTCATGTGTGACCTGTGGAAAAGGATTTTGTGGAAAACGGGATTTAACTCTGCACATGATGATTCACACTGGTGAAAAGCCGTTTTCATGTGTGACCTGTGGAAAACGTTTTCGTCACAAAGTTAGTTTAACTAAGCACATGATGATTCACACTGGTGAAAAGCCGTTTCCATGTGTGACCTGTGGAAAACGTTTTCGTCACAAAGTTAGTTTAACTCTGCACATGATGATTCACACTGGTGAAAAGCCGTTTTCATGTGTGACCTGTGGAAAAGGATTTTGTGGAAAACGGGATTTAACTCTGCACATGAGGATTCACACTGGTGAAAAGCCGTTTTCATGTGGAAACTGTGGAAAAGGTTTTTCTCAAAAATTGCATTTAATTAAGCACATGAGGATTCACACTGGTGAAAAGCTGTAGAAGTATTTTCCATACATGTCCTGTGTTGCTTCTTAAGGTGCCAAAGACAGAGTGCAAGCTCAGGGGGGACCGTGCTTTTTCTGTGGCAGCTCTTAAGCTGCGGAATGATCTTCCTTTGGGCATAAGACAGGCCTCTTCAGTCATTGTTTTTAAGTCCCTTTTTAAGACTCATCTTTTTTCTTTGACGTTTGGCACAATCTGAGATGTTTCACTTTGTTTTACTGTGTCTGTATATTAATATGTATTTTATATTCAATCTTTTCTATTTTATAATTGCCTTGTATTTTATGATTGTGTACAGCACATTGGTCCTGTCTGTGCTTCATAAATAAAGTTGATCATGATGATATTGAGGTTCACTATATAACTGATTTGGTTAAAAACTAGAGTGAAAAACTGGAGGTGTTTCATGTCTATAAAGAGGAAAATTATTGTATTTGTTAAATGGGATCATTTGGATCTTAACATTTGGATACTTGGAGATGTGCAACCATGGCAGATTTTCCTTCAGAGATGCTTTGTTTTTTTGTTTTTTTTGACATTCTGTGTCAGTAGAAGGAAACAAGAGGGCAGATAAAATGGCAAAGAGGGCAATTCAAAATCCTATTAGTTTCATAGTTGAAACAAGTAAATATGAGGAAAAGATAATTATTAAAGAAAAACTGATGGAAAAATGGCAACAAAAAAAAGGTGGGATGAAGAAAAAACAGATTGTTTTATAAAATTCAGAAGATAGTAGGAGAAAGAAGAAATAGAACAAAGGAAAGAGTGATAACAACGTTAAGATTTGACATACAGGACTTAATTAGGCATCTTTTAAAATTCAAAAGCACACTAATGGAAATATGAAACAATAGAACATGTTATATTAGAATGTCATAAATATGAAAGAGAAAAGATTATGAGGAGAGTTTGGATGTGCTAAGGAAAAGATTAATTTATTAGATATTTTGAGGAAGAATTTGGGGAGTAAACATATACAAATAGTTATTCGATTTTTAAAGAAAACTAAATTATTTAATAGGATATGACCATAGTAGGAATGCTGTGAATGTGTGTATGATATAGATGGGTAGAATACAAATTCATGTATAAGTATGTATGTATATATAGTGTGTGTGTGTGTGTGTGTATAAAGCTAGATAGACCATTACAAACCACACTCCAGACCAGAAGGTGGCGATAATGCTACTTAAAGATTGTTGCCACCGCCAGTAAATCCAAGAAGAAGAAGAAGACAAAGAGGACGGCGCGTGGTCTGTTCTGTTGGATGTTTGAGTGTTTCTCTCTAAAAAATATCTCCAGTCCAGCTTAAACGAGTTTATCACCGAGCAGTTAACTGCTGCTGAAGAAACTTTGACAGAGTAATAATAAAAGTAATAAAAATAAATAATATTTTGAAATAATACAATTTACTGATAAGTACTAACAATAATCCCTACTACAATTAATTTTGTAATAAAGTATTTTTTTTTTAAATCTGTTTATTTGAGAATTCTCCAGATGTCAGCTGGATTTGTCGACTGATCTGTCTCTTAGTTTACGCTCTTGAATTTTTATTTATTTTTTGTTGATTTCTGTCTTAAACGATGAACAATTTCTCCTATTTACTTCAATAAAGTTAACAATTACTCTTTTCCTCTGTTTTCTTCTCCAGATTGCCTGAAGTGTAACATTTATAGCCAGGAGAGGAGATCCACTCTGGACCACCAGGAGGAGTTAGATCCTCTGCAGGTGAAACAAGAACAGGAAGAGCCAGAAGATCATCAGATAATAGAAGAGCAGAAGGATCTAAAACACCTGCAGATAAAAGTGGAAGAGAAAGATGTTTACTGCAGACAGGGTGAAGAACTGATTGAATTAAAACAGGAGACTGATACCTGCATGGTGGTTCCTGTTGATGAGCAAACAGACCACACTAATTCAGAACCAAACAGGAACCAAGACATCTTCCAGGAGCCTGTTGAAGCTGAGAACCAAAATCAGAAGAGAAGAAAAACTTTCTCATGTGTCATCTGTAAAATGCATTTGACTGTCAAATCTGTTTTTGATGCTCACATGAGAACTCATACGGGTGAAAAGCCGTTTTCATGTGTGACCTGTGGAAAAAGTTTTCGTCTCAAAGTTAATTTAACTTGGCACATGATGATTCACACTTGTGAAAAGCCGTTTTCATGTGTGAACTGTGGAAAAAGTTTTAGTCAAAAACCAAATTTAACCAAGCACATGATGATTCACACTGGTTAAAACCCTTTTTCGTATGTGAACTGTGGAAAATGTTTTAGTCTCAAAATTAGTTTAACTCACCACATGAGGATTCACACAGGTGAAAAGCTGTAGAAATATTTTCCATACATGTCCTATGTCAAGGTTCACTATAGAATTGATTTGGTTAATAACTAGAATGAAAACTGGAGGGTTTCTTGGCTATAAAGCTGAAACTGTATGTTATTGTATTAACATACTGTTTATGTCAAACTGTATGTTGTGTCTGTACAACGTGAAGAGCGGAGGGCTCAGCACAGAGCCATGAGGAGAGCCAGTACTGATGCTGATAGATGAAGAGCCATAGGGGCCCTCTGACTATTAACAGACTTTGACCGGACATGGACTCCTTTCCAGAACATTCTCACAAGATTGGACTTGAGGGATTGATTTGTATTATTCTGTATAATAGAGTTAAAATTTATTCATATAAAAAAAAAAGCATTTTTCACTTTGCAAGATTCACCACAAACTAATTTTCATGCATTGATTGCACAAAGTACATGTGATTGATTTCAATTATTTGCTCTTTTCTGCTGCAGCCTTTAAATTATTGTCTTTTTATGTTGAAACAATTTGTATGTGTGTTTATATATGTATTTTAGAAAGAAATTAAAGTGTAACATTTCATTTAAGAGGAAAAGTTTTGAGTTTTCCTTTAATGTATGTTACTTGAACCCAGTAGATGGTGGCACTACACCTGTACTGGGTGTAGCCACTGTGGTTCCTGTAACTGATGGGTTGCTGGTTCAAACTCCTCACATCCATCTCAGTTGTTGAGTCCTTGAGCAAGGCACCAAAACTGCCTTTCCTGCTGTTAGTTAGAAGTCTGATGGTGCTGATTGTGTAGCAGCTTTTATCAGTCTGCCCTCAGGCAGCTGTGGCTACAATGTAGCTTACCACCATCAACATGTAAAGCACTTTAGCATCCTCTGCTCTTGATAAATCACTATACATACCTTCACCATTGACTATTCACTTGCATTTTGTCTTTTTGTTCTGTTTTTCATTAAACTTGTCCTGTCTGGCAGTGTGGCACTCAGCATTGTCGAGTGCCAAGGTTAAGCCCTAAAGACTAAGTGGACCATTACAGCTTCTGCCTGAAATATTTACATGGAACTTTATTAGAAACTGCTTTGGGTTTATTTTATTAAACTGTAATGAGACAGAGAAGAAAATGGGAGAGAAAAAAAAGGTGAGACAAAAGTTTTTTAGGGGCACCGTCCTCTCACCCAACTTGATATATAGGTGATCACAGAGAGGCCCAACCTGACAGATAGACAAAAATCACATGTTCCCATTCTCATGTGTACACCCAGACATTCAAACCCACTCAGCCAATGTTAAAATAAACAAAACAACAACAAAAAATAAGGACACCATACACCCTCTTGCATTCCTCATACCCAGAGCTCCAACAACCAACCAGAACCAGAACCACCAGCTTCAGAATCATTCAGTCAAACCCCTAACCCAATTCACAAACTGCCCACCAACCAAAGGATCCACTTTGTCCCAATGAAGAAGAACCAGCACACATTGAGCGCACCAGGTTTACCGAGAGAACCCCAATGCAAGAAATGGACCAGCGCAATATGCAGAACAAGAATACCACCCCACAGCCCTGAATCCCAACCCAGCTAGCCTATTTTACAAATAGGCTAGAAAAGCAATAAATCACACCCCATACCAACACCAAGACAGACAGCAAACAATACCAGACCCAAAAGGGGCCAATTAATATGCAAACGCCAGCCAACACAAACACATTCACCACTTCATACACAAATGAGCCAAAATCACAAGCCTCTCAACCCGCCCACTACACCACCCGAAGGAAGGATGCCACAGAAAAGCCACCACACCCACTGTGAAAAAGGAAGCAGCACCTCACAAGTCCATAAACATCCCAGCTATCAAGTGATAAGTAAAAAAGCCGATTCTAACCTGGTACAAGGGGATGGTTATTGTGAAATCCAAAACAATGAGAGCTCAGCGACCCCAACCCTGAAAGACCCACAGAGAGACAGGCACACACAGAAACTGCCTGATCATCTCAATACAGGACCACCACTTCACACCTGAGGACAAGACGTGGCATAAAAAGCCCCAAACCATGTTGAAAATCCATAGTGCAAACATGCAGTGCCTGAACCGGCCCAAAATACTGACCAAATACTGATCAGAACCAAAGTCTCAGGTTTAGCCAGGATCCTGGGAAAATACGCCTCCAGAATCCCAAGCACCTAGACTACCCCAGGAACAATACAATAAAAGCAGATTAACCTCAGTGCAACAGACAGTGGCGTGTGTTATAAGGGACATTGCTAACAATAAAGAGTGTCTTATGAACTGCCTAAGTAAACAACACGTTTTCAATCATTACACTATAACAATGCTACAAAATTAAAATTTTCCAATTTACACAGGCAATATTTAATTATCTTAAGACAAATGCATGTGTTTGTAGAATGTTATACTAAAGTGACAGTGCAGTCCATCCTCCAGACCAGATGGTGGCGATAATGACCTGATCCGTTGTTTGCCAACCGTCAATAAACACCAAAAGAATTAAGCTAAATGTAATGCTAGCAGCTTTAGCTTTCTTTCGTTCTGCTTGAAGCCATCCCAGATAGTCAGACCGTCTGTTCGCTGAACATGTGAGTGTTTACAGTAAAAATATCTCCAGTCTGGATTCAACACGAGGTTTTAAACGAGCTCCTGCTGATTCACAGAGTCTAAGGAAGAGATGGATGACCAGATGCTGGTTTTTACCCGGACACCTCAAATCATCTTATATCGAATAGGTATGAAGCACCCGCGATGGTAACTTTTTACCGATGACCCAGGATGCAGATTGTGGATATAAAGCTTTCATTTAGGACTTTATTAGCAGAGATTATGCAACGAAGCTAAAGTTTGCTTCCGGTTGTGGCTTCCACTTTAAAAACAGACGATTCCACCGATTGTTTTCCAGTTAAAAAATACTTTTTTGAGCCCAAAGGAATAATAAATGTTGTTGTAACTCATATTAATTATAATTCTTAAGAGGGTTATTGTAGATTACAAGGACTATAGTCTACAATACTTGTATTGGGAGGAAAGATCTCTTGTAGCAGTCTGTATTACAAATAATTTGAAGAAGCCTCTGATTGTAGTCTCATTAAGAGGAAGGTCAGGCTTGTCCATAATTTTCATTTTATTGCTTTTAGCATCTCCAATCTTCTCTATTTGGTAAACTACAAAACTTAGACTCTTTAATCGTACACTGGATTGTTTTAGACTGAGATTTGAATGTTTCAGACCATTTTTACATGTTTTTCAGACCACCTACTGGATCGGTTTTGGAAAGAGGAGGTTTTCTCTGACCAGCCTCTCTGTACACCTGAGACAGGTCCCAGTTTGGACCAGGAAGAACCAGAACCTCTGCAGCTGAACGAAGAGCAGCAAAAGCCAGAACATCCCTTGACTAAAGAGGAACCCTTGGAGCTCTGCATAAATAAGCATAAAGAGCATCTTGAACTGAAGCAGGAAACTGAAGATTCATTAATGTTGACTCCTAATTATGAAGAAAAGAACCACATTCAACCAGAACTAATCAGTAACCAAGTTGTCTCTCAGAACTTTAAAAAAGAATCATTTATTCCAAAGAAAAACTTCACTCAAGACTTGAAAAGTCACACAGGTGAGAAATGTTTTCCGTGTCAGCCATGTGGAAAAGGTTTTTCTAAAAAAAGAGATTTAACAGATCATATGAGGATTCATTCAGGTGAGAGACCTTTCAAATGTTGGCTCTGTAGAAACAGTTTCACTACAAAAGTTGTTCTGGACTCTCATGTCAGAACCCACACAGGGGTGAAGCGATTTTCTTGTGCCATTTGTGGCAAAGGTTTTAGTCGAAATTATACTATGAATTATCACATGAGGCGCCACAAAAATGAAAGGCCTTTTCCCTGGAATACCCGTGAGAAAACGTACACATCAAAAGATCCATTGAGCAATAATACAGTTGAGAATCCCTTTTTGTGTGGGATCTGTGGAAAAGCTTTCCATGAAAGCAATAGCTTAAGAATTCACCTGATGACTCACACAAAAGAGACACCGTTTCAGTGCAGAACATGTGGAAAAAGTTACAAAGAAAAAGTACATTTCACAATTCACATGAAAACTCATACAGATGGGAAGCTTTGTTCTTTCTGTGGAAAAACTTTCACAACCAAGTCTAATTTTGAAAGACATGTCAGAATTCACACTAGTGAGAAGCCTTTCTCTTGTACAATTTGTGGAAAAGGCTTTATTCAAAAAGAGCATTTGGCTTATCACATGACACATCACACAGATGATAGGCCTTTTCCCTGTGATATCTGTGAAAAATCTTTTAAAAGAAAGGATGCATTGAAAAGACACATGAGAATTCACACAGGTGAGAAACCCTTTTTGTGCAAGACCTGTGGAAGAGCATTCATCCACCATAACAGCTTTAAAGCTCATTTGCTAACTCACAAATGAGATGCTTTTTCATTGTGTGAAAGTTATGAGAAAAACAGACTGGCATCAGACACAGATCTAAAATTCAGTATTTTCAGAATGTTTCTCTTTATTTTGTGGTAGAAAATTAAGTCAACGGCAACAGATTTTTGGTGGGATTAAAATGAAACCAAGTATGAAGGATAATGAATGAATAAGAAGTACGGAAGTTATAGTGTCCTGTTAATGCAATACTTGTTTCTGTGCTGTTTTCACATGCCATCTCAACCAGATTCTATCACCAAGCTCTATTTAGCACTAAGCTAACTGTCATAACAAAGCATGACAATCTTGTTCATTTTGATAATATTGACACTTTTATTGATATGAATACTTGCTTTTATGGAAGAAACTATTAATAGTTAGAAAGTGGCTCATTCCTACAGCTTATCAACTGTGTTTTGTATTTATTGTTTTAAGAAATGCAGTATTTTTACGCTAATGTTAATGTATGAATTGCACAAAAGCGACAAAAAAAACTGTAGAACCAAAAATCCTCAGGCTTCTCAGGCTTCCCACAGTTAAGCTTATAAGTATAGACTGCTTTTCTAAATAAATTGTCTTTGTCAATTGACATAATTAAGATTTCAGATAACTTAGATACAATAGTAAAAGTGTATGTAAAAGATGTATGCATTTGACTGCTTTGTTAATATCTACATTGATTTAAAATAATGAAATTAAAGAAGAAAGCGACATTAAACATTTTTGTTTTTGATTTTCACCAGTATTTCCAGAAAATGAAAGCAGAGTTGAGCTATGGATGCCATCAATTTTGTCCTGACCTGTTTCATTAATTTGTTTTTTTAAATGATTCTATTGACCCACAGTTCAAAAGCAATATCTGGTTTTCATTTATTCATTTTCAATACATTTTTATTTATAATTTTTCTTGTCCATTTCTACTTATTTCAGCTTTCCGGTTATAAACAGAAGGGTAACAACAATGTTGTCCACAATAGTAACCCCATTTATTGTATGTTTTTTGTTACGAGATGTGAGAGAAATAAAATCTGGTTTAAGAGAAAAAAAAAGCATGTTTCTTCTTGTTAAGTTAATCAAACCCAACTTTTCTTGTTTTAGGTCAGAATTATCAAAACTTTGATTACTGGGGAGATGAGGGACAATATATTATTTTATATAACACTGTTATAAACAAATAATTGATCTAAACAGAATTAAAATAAAACTTACTTTAAAATTACTCAGTTTTCTGGCAATACTTGATTATCTTCGATCAAAGTGACGTTGCCTTTCACCCTCCTGACCACTTGGTGGCTTTAGTTATCTCATTCGTTGTTTATCAACCGCCAATGAACACTGGGTAGAAGAAGAATGTTGCTGTACACTCTTGTACAGTAGGTGGCGATATGCACCGTGAAGTCCGCCATTATATAAAAGAAGAAGAAGAACGTGTTGCTAGCAGCGTTAGCTTCTCCTCTGCTTGAAGTCATTCTGGAAAATCAGGTCATCTGTTGGCTGAATACATGAGTGTTTGCAGTAAAAATGTCTTCAGACCAGCTTCAGTTAAAGATCAACAACGAGCAGTTAACTCCTGCTGAAGATAGATTCACAGAGTTTAAAAGGATAAAGACCGCGAAAGAGATGGACGATCAGCGGAGACTGCTGGATTTCACTGGGTCACCTCAAGTCATCTTACACCGAAAAGGTACGAAACACCTGCGATTATAATGTTTTACTGAAGATTGAAGGATACATACTGTACGCATAAGTATTTAAATTTTGAACGGTTAATCGGATACAGTATTCTCGTTTCCTGTCCGCTTTCAAAATAAAAGCATTTTTGAAACGTTTCCCAATGTGCATTATAAATTTTCCATCTAAAAGACGTAAAGTCTTATTGGTTATTCTGGACAGGTTTTCTCACTTCCTCATCCGTTTTCCATGTAGAGTCTTAGATTTTAAACATTGATTCATAAATTAGAACCTTAATACTGCAACCAGCTGTCACTCCAGGGCGGACGGACTCCAGTTTTTGGGAGCTTTGGCGACACCCAGTGGCTATCTGGAAGAGCTGTTGTCAAAATTATGTACAAAGGCACATTGGATAGATTTTTCACGTGTCCGTATTAAATAAGGTGGGAGGTAAATATCTTAAAAACACAAATTATTATGGGGAATTATTGATATTGACCGATATGAAATGCTTATATTGTAATTTTTTACCCAGCCCTATAATTATTTAACATAGGATGCCCTCGAGGACTGGACTCTATGTGTTAATTTGATAACTGTGTGTTTTATTTCATATAAATAAAATCCTTAAACATGTTTTCTTTTGCTTTTTGTCCTCTCAGACCTCAAACAGGAACATGTTTGGAAGGAGGAGGCGCTCGACGACCAGCGAAGGAACTCTTGTTTTAACGAAAAGGAACCGGAACCTCTCCAAATGAAAGAGGAGCAGGGTGCGCTGGAACATTTTCAGATAAAGGAAGAAGCGAAGGAAGCCTGCATTAGTCAGAATGAAGAGGAGCTTGGGCTGAAGCAGGAGACTAAAACCTTAATGGTGACTCCTGCTCATGAAGAATTTCACACTGAACCAGAAGCAAATTGGAACCAACTCAACTTTCCTCCTGAAACTGACAATGAGGAGCAGGAAAAAAGAAATCTGGAAGTCTCAGGAGTAATGATGGATGAAGAGCAAATACATTGGAAAACTAGACACCATAATGACACAAGGAGCTCACCAGAAAAAGGGCGCACAGAAACTCATAGCAATAAGAAACTTTACTTTTGTGAAATGTGTGACAAAGGCTTTTCTTTAAATAAAAACTTGATTGCACACATGAGAATTCACACAGGGGAGAGGCCTTTCTCATGTAAAACCTGTGGCACATGTTTCACCAAAAAATCCAATTTAACTCGTCACTTAAAAGCTCACACAGGTGAGAAGCCTTTTTCATGCGACGCATGTAAAAAGACATTCAGTCTGAAAAGAGATCTGGTCAAACATATGAGAATTCACACGGGCGAGAAGCCTTTCCTGTGCATGACCTGTGGAAAACGTTTCAGGTTGAAATTTATTTTAACTGAACACACAAGAACTCACACGGGTGAGAGGCCTTTTCCTTGTGACGCATGTAAAAAGACATTCAGCCTTAAAAGAAACGTGGTGAAGCACATGAGAAACTGTGGAAAACATCTTAAATCTACAGATTGTTTTGATTCAAGTCAGACAATGAGATAAGAGCGCTTTGTCTTGCTGAACATGTCACAAACATTTTACTACCAATGTTGAAAAGATTGGAGATTAGTGATGTTTTTTCTGCTAATATTACAGATTGACAATTTAACCTAAATTAAGATATTATATTTGCTGTGTCAATGCATTCTTATTTAATGTGTCATTTGAAGGGACAGTATTATATAAAATCAACTCTGAGCTTTAGATCATGTTACGTTAGTCCCTCATGAAAGACATACTTGGAGTGTTGCCTTGATTTTTTTTTTTTTTTTTTTAATGTTTGAGAAATTACCCACTCAGCTCCTTCAGACCAGCCAGCAACAATTAGCAAACACCAGGTGGAGCTCTGCATCTGCTTAGGTCATTATATGAACTACTTTTCAGTAAAACGCTGGTAAAAACATTATTAAAGTGTTAATAGAGGAGTTGTGATGTGCCAACACCCTGAAGGCAGAGTTTCAGTTTTTAAAGACACAGAGGCCTAATTTCAAGACTTTAAATTGTGATGTGAAATCTCCTTTAAATCATATTTGATACATGCAACAATTTTATAACAACTGAAGACTACAGTTTCTTGATTGTGATGTTAAAATGATGCTCTTTGTCTCTTTAAAACATTTGTTATAAAAAAAAATAGACTTCTGGTGTCATTTGTTCACTAGGTTGATAAGTTTGCTGACAAAATGCTTTGATTCATTAAAAATAAAATGGAGTGAATTCTACCAACCAATTTTCAAGTTTTTTCTTCACGTTTCTGTATTTAATAGTTGTCTTGTAACGTTTGTCTTTGAGAAAATACTCTTGTGGAACATTTAACTATTTTCTGCTGGGTTTTTTTATATACCGTTTCCCATCTTTAGTTGGAAAAAACAACAATAATATTGGAATAAAAATAATATTTGAATGTTTTATATGGACCAATTACAAAAGTGGTTCCTAATTTTATGGATGATTTAATCTATATGAAGAAAAAGTTAAGAAATGTATTAGATTTCCTCCGTATATTTTATCTTCTGCTTTCATTCACTAGGGGGTGGTAGTGTGTTCACTCGCTGGAAAAAAATACAAACACCAGTAGAAGAAGAGGCGGCGGATATAAACGGATTGCTAGCCGTTGTAATGGAGACGGTTATTCTCTGAATGTGTGAGTATTTGCAGTGAAGATGTCTTCAGTTCAGCCTCAGAGGAAGTTTATCAACCAGCAGTTAACTCCTGCTGAAGAAACCGACCCCGAGTTTGAAGAAGTCATCGTGAAATCGGAGGACGAGCTCGATGATCAGTCCAGTCTGTTGGATTTCTCCCAAGAAGGTATTAAAATGAGCGACGCTCATTTTCTCTGCTATAATTTGAAATCTGAGTGCCTTTTATTATTTTCTGGATCCTGACCCAGAAAACCGGGGAGCTCATGAAGCTCCCTAGAGATCAGCGTCCAACATGGCTGCGAACGTTGGAGCTGTAAACTCTAATGAAACACTCCTGACGGGTTTGTATTTCAACAAATCGGTATCTGACGCACACTGCTGCGAAATATCTGCAGGTAAAAATGTTTATTTTGTGTTTAAATGTAGAAATGAAGATAAAGTTATTTTCGACTTGTATTAGAAAGCTGGCTTCCGATTTTAGAAACGACTAAAATATGATTCCGCCACATTTATTTTACTTTTATCTTTTAATCTACGGCGCGCCCTGAGGAACATTAAGGGGACATGTTTTCGTTTGCAGTAAATCACAATAAATTAAATACACCCTGGTCTATTTTGTTTACAGACAATGTATACAATGTCAATTCAACATTTCACATATGTGCACTTTTTAAAATCCTCAGTGAAAACGTGTTTATACATTAACTGTTTGCTGCAGAAAACTGGTTGAAAATCGATTTATTCACTGTTGTATTAATTTCTGTTTATCCAATATTGTATATGTCAAAACTAATATTAATGCAACCAAAACTGCTAGATAATGACATTACCCTGTGAATATAACTCAAGTAGTCAAAATAGATTAGATGTAGCTTATTTTCCTTCTTACAGGAAGTTTGTCATGTTTATGTAGGGATGGAGATAACATGTTTGACCTGTTTTGCTCTTGTATTTTTCACATAAAGACAAAAATATGAAAGTTTATAGAACTCAAACGAGATGTAAACATAGAATTCCTACATAGAAAAAACAGATATTGAAAGATTTAAAAGTATTCAAAATACTTCATATTCTAAACACTAGCTGCATTATTGGCAGTTAACTCCCAAGTATTGCGTGGAAATGCAATACTCTCTATATAAATTTCTTAACCTGTATCATACAACAATAAAATTAATCGCATATGATCTTGATGAACTTAGAAGTGATCAAATAAAATTTGAGTCAGTCTGATTTTTTTTTTTTCGCTGATTGCTGTTTTCCTCCTCGATGAGTAATTCTGTGCTAATATTGGCCAGCTAATTGCTGGAGCAGAGTGCTATCAAACTGTACATCTGGAGTCTGTAATTCCAGCCTCTAATGCTGCTGTTCTTGAACTTTTCCAATGCACCTGAATCAAATGAAGAGTTCTTGACCAGGCCTTTGAAAAACTTCTCGCAATGCTGAAGTAATTCAGCAGGTGTGTGATTCAGGTGTGCTGCAGGACTTAAGTTGTAGACCCCTGCTTTATAAACTTCACTTTCAAAAGAGCATTATGCTAATAACAGTAAAAGATTTCATCCTTAGTTTTCAGCCCAAGAAAACAGCGATAACGATGCACACTCTGCTGCAAACTCACCACCTAACTTTAGAGCGTTAGCTGGAATTTTATTAAAGAGAATTTAAGACCAGGAACTGACCCAGCCTTTTTCTGTTCGACCCTCCAGATGTCCACCAGGATGACGTGTGGAAAGAGGAGGCGCTCGCCGACAAGGAGAGGAGCTCCAGTTTTGACGAAGAGGATCCAGAACCTCTGCAGATTAAAGAGGAGAAGGTTGAGTTTGGACATCTGCAGATAAAAGAGGAAGACATGGAGCTCCTCGTCAGTCAAGATGAAGAGCAATTTGGATTGAAGGAGGAGTCTGACACCTTCATGGTGACGCCTACTGATGAGGAAAGCTTTCACATCGAACCAAACTGGTACCCGCTCGACTCTCAGAACTCCCCTGAAAGTGACAACCAGGATCATGAAGGAAGCATTTCAGAAGACTGGGGTTCAAAGAGTGATGAAGAGCATATGCTAAATGAGCGGGATCAGGAAACAAGACAATACAATCAGTATTCTAAGAACTCAAATCAAGAAGGGCACAGTGCTCACAAAGAAAAGAAACAATATTCTTGTAAAATGTGTGATAAAAGCTTTTCCCAGAATAATAACCTGACGATACACATGAGAAGTCACACAGGGGAGAGGCCTTTCTCATGCGAGACATGTGGCAAAGGTTTTACAACAAAATCGAATTTAACCCTTCACTTGAGAACTCACACAGGTGAGAAGCCTTTTCCGTGCATGACCTGTGGAAAAAGCTTCAGTCTAAAATGTATTTTAACTGAGCACATCAGAACTCACACCGGTGAGAAACCCTTCCCATGTCTGGCCTGTGAGAAAAGTTTCCCCTCCAAAAACCATTTGAATAAGCATTTGAGAATTCACACTGGTGAGAGGCCATTCTCGTGTATCACCTGTGGGAAAAGGTTCAGTCTGAAGTGCAATTTAACTGAACATATGAGGACTCACACTGGTGAGAAGCCTTTTCAGTGTTTGGCTTGTGACAAAAGTTTTAACTCTAAAAACCATTTGAATAAACACCTGAGAGTCCACACAGGTGAGAGACCTTTCTCCTGCATGATCTGTGGAAAAAGGTTCGCTCAGAAAAGTTGTTTAACAGATCACATGAGAACTCACACGGGGGAGAAACCTTTTCTTTGTGATATGTGTCAGAAAGCCTTCAGCCTGAGGAGTAGCTTGAATAACCACATGAGAACCCATACAGGTGACAAGCCTTTCTCATGCGACACCTGTGAAAGAACGTTCACGTTAAAGAGTCGTCTGAATAGACACATGAGGTCTCACACAGGGGAGAAACCGTTTACATGTAATGCATGTACTAAAACCTACAGCCTAAAGAGTAGTTTGACCAAACACATGAAGACTCACATTGGTTAGGAGCATTTCTTCTGTATACAGTGTAGAGATAAAGTCTCTACACGATCTCTTGGAAAAACATTCCCATTTGTAATGAGCTTCTTTAGAAAAAAATACCAGTTTTGTAAAGAAGTGTAATTTATATCACTTTTTGAATTTTCAAATTTAATGATATTTACTGATGCTTTTATTGAACAACCAGTGGAGAAAATAGTAAAACTATCTATCCTGATAATAATGACTGTTTTAAAGGTTTTTAAATGTCACTAATTGGAGTTTATAGTGGCAATGACAAATCAAAATTCTTATGAAAAATGTATTAAGATAAATTATACCATAAATACCCTTTGTGGTGTTCACTTTAAATTTTGCAAATAAGAATGTGAAATGTGAGTTTTACTACTTCCTTGTATATATTGGGGACATTAAGCTAATTATTAAATGAGCTAAAGTCAAAAAAGAAAAAGACAAAACCTAGCTCAAAATAGTTGTCATTTGTTCCCATGGCAAATTTATTGCCACATCATCAGTTTGTTCAGAATTATTAAACACATGAAGCTCAGGGGATTACATATATAAATTCATTCTCATAAAATCAATTGTTGGCCGTTTCCTAAAGTCTGGCTTTTTCACTTTTTCAATTCAAATTCAAAAGATACTTTATTGATCTCAAAGAGAAATTAGATGTTGCTGCAATTCATTAATTCAAGGTTCTTCAAAGAGTTATTGTACATTTTTGTACATCCATTTGGGTCTACTGTTTCTAGAAAGATTCCATGTGTTTGAAAAAACAAACAATAAATTAATATTTTTGGTGTCTAGACAGCAAACTGTCAAAAACCTTTTGTAATATAATGTTACATATCAACAGACATTGCCCTGTTAGAAAGCTCGAGCACGTTTGGTCAGCTGGTTTTGTACAGTGGCTGCTGGAAAAGGCAAGAGGCCCTAAAACAGCTCATTCTGAAAGGAGCTCAAAATAGTCAGAACTGACTAAATCTGTGTGATAATTATTTTGGGTAAAAAATGTTATGAAGCTATTTTGTGTAGCCCACAGTCCTATCCTAACTCATTCAAGGAAACTTAACAAGTCGCCTTTAAGATGTCATTCCTGCTCCAACTCTTATAGTTTACAGGTTTCCTTCCCAAAAATCAGTTGTAGTGAAAAGCCACAATGTTTGTGTTTTTCTTTGTATTTATTGCAAATATTGACTCTGGATGATGATTTGTCCATTCAGCTACTGTATAAAAAAATAAATTTATTATATCCATCTTGATAATATACTGTTATTTTCTAAATATTTGCATATATGATTCATTTCTGGGTGAAAATTGATTTGATGCAGTATCTCATTGACTTTAAAAGAAAATCAAATTTTCTCCAGCATTAAGTTTTATTTAAAATTTATTGCAGGTGTAGGGTGTACACCTGCAATAAATGAAAAAATGAATTGTTTTCATTGCAGTCTAAGCAAATACATATGCCGTAGCTGCATACTGTCTACTTCACAGAAGACTGACCTTCTTAAAATTGGAGGATTAAATAGATTTATTTCTGCAACATATAAGTCAGTGTATGATAACGTCCTTTATGAATTGTTGCATATTTAGGTTTTAAGTCATGAATTTTCAGGCATAGCAGCAAAAGAAACCACCAAAAATACACTGAATAATAACTTTCAAACAAAATTAGGTGAATTTAAGAAGGCGTGAATAAAAACACTGGACTGACAGTTTGGATTCAAATTAAAAAGGTTAAACCAAGACTAGGCTTCTCCTTATTATTGTCTTCATGTTCTGTCTGGAGATCTTATTGTTGCAAAGTCAGTAACTCAAAGCTGATTGATATCCTTAGATAAAAATCTTTGATTAATAACTAAACTGAAATTGGAATATAATTGATATAGTATGTTTAGATTGTATTTAGATTGTTTATAATTTGGCTATTTTTTGTTAATGTACTTTGAAATTGTATTTTATGCCCCTCAAGCTACATAAAATATCTGGATTAAATATAAAATAAGATAAAGATGACAAAGTTAGAGAGGAGAATATAGAAAGGTATGTTTTTTTTTATGGAAATCAGAGAAAAACGGCAGCCAGGAAGTGATTTCAGAGACACATGAGACAGAAACATGTATATTAAAGAACCAACAATTAATGTAAGTAGAATGAAAATAAAAATGTACCCTTTGAAAATCGCGCGAATTAACTTGCACTACTTGAAACAAAGTGATTAAACCTAATTTAATTGCATTGTTGTTGTTGTAATTCGCACTCCCTACCAGAAGGAGGCGGTGCTTCGTTATTATCCTACCGGAGTCACGGAAACCAACAGAAGAAGAAGAGCTGGGTCGCTAACGACATTAGCTATTTTGCTGCTGCTAATCATTTAGGTGAAAATCATTTGCTGTAAGCTGAACAGGTGAGTGTTTGCAGTAAGAATGTCTTCAGTCCGGCTTCAACGAGAGTTCACCAGCGAGCAGTTAACTCCCGATGAAGAAACATTCACAGAGTTTGAAGAAGTAATCGTAAAGGAGGAAGAAGTGGATGAAAAGAGCAGACTGCTAGATTTCACCTGGACACCCCAAATCATCGTACGACAAATAGGTACGAAACACCAGGTCACAACGTTTCTCTGATTGGGCTATTTAAGGGTATCGTTTGTGTGGAGGTTAAATTGAGCTGTTTTTACCTTCAGATCTCACTAAAGGTGTCGGTGTGTGGAAAAATGATCCGCACTAATGGCAGATGTGCGTCGTGGTTGTGAATTCGGGGCTATTTCTGTTGTTGTTTTCTAACGGTCGACTGAGAAGAAACGGAAAAGAACGAGACATGACGAACGCTGAAAGCTGGGTTCGGGCCTTAGGCGGCTTAGACACCGGACGGGTCCAGTCACTGTCGACAGAGTAACTAAAAACTACTCAAGTTAGAGGTTTTTACTCAAAAAATAGAGTAGTTGTAAAAGTACTCAAGCTTACTGAAGGTTTTTTTAAAAAGTTGCTCAAGTACTAAGTAACTGATCATAATATATCTGATTAATATTTTAAAGTAATGACATCAAAAACTAAAATAAAATATAGTTATTTTCAAATACTAGTATTTTGAAACTAATATTAAAATAATTTCAGATGTATGCAAAATAACACATTCAAGGAGAAGAAACAGTTTTTTTCCCCCAATATCAAACTTTAAATAAAAGTAACATTTACAGTATGTAATGTGTAACATGGATGACATATAGCTACATATAATGTAGCTTATTGACCTCCAAATGGTACTATACACAGCAGA
The DNA here is from genome assembly GCA_010277075.1 of Poeciliopsis retropinna. Lineage (NCBI taxonomy): Eukaryota > Metazoa > Chordata > Actinopteri > Cyprinodontiformes > Poeciliidae > Poeciliopsis > Poeciliopsis retropinna. The sequence continues at coordinate 85,438 of VMRM01000016.1, read as the reverse complement.
CAGAAAATAGCATTAGAACAACAAAGCTTGTGTAGAAAACAGGAGGTCTCACTTTAACATATGTTTGAATCGCTTGCATTTTTGGTTAAAATGTTTGTTCTTTATTTATTGAAGTTACTCATGTTGGGTAGAGTATCCAGACATTTTACTCGGGTATTAGTAGGAATGTTTAATAATAATATAACTGAAATAAAAGTAAAAGATACGGTGCAGTAAAAATACTTCCCAGAGTATTTTTCTACAGCAAATGCAAATGAGCATTAACTAACCTTAACTAGTGACGACCTCCCATGTTTATTCCAGCTATTTCCAACAGTGATGTGGAGCACTTAGTTCATGATTGTATGTGTATTTAATTCATAATTTGATTGTTCGATCTGGTTTCAAAGCATGTTTCTATAAATCACTTGCTTGCATAAATAATCTTTCTTTCTGCTTGTTCAGATGTTTTACAGCATGACGCCAAAGAGGAGGAGAATCTTTATGGCCAAGAGAGAAACTCCGGTTTGGACCTGGGCCAACCAGAACCTCTGCAGAGAACAGGAGAGATGGAAAATCAACAAATAAAGGAGGAAGAGGATAAGCCTGAATATCAACAGGTAAAAGAGGAAGAGGATGAACTCGGCATCAGTCAGGATGGAGATCAACATGAACTGAAACAGGAGACTGAGACCTTTATGGTGACGATATTTAGTGAGGAAAAATACAATAAAGAACCAGAACCAGATGGAAACAAACATGACAACCAGGATGAGAAAAAATCGGATAGAGATGAAGAGTTGAAACAAAATCAGAAAACCACAAATGAGTCAAAACGAAAAGGACACAAAAAGATGCACAGAGATAAAAACCTGTATTATTGCAACATTTGTAATAAATGTTTTTCTACTAGTAGCAACCTGAATATGCACTTGAAAATTCACACAGGTGAGAAGCCTCACTCATGCCTGACCTGCGGAAAAAGCTTCAGTCAAAGATGTCAATTAAAGCTACACACCAGAATTCACACGGGGGAAAAGCCTTTCTCATGTGTGATTTGTGGAAGCAGTTACAGTCAAAAACATTTTCTAACTTGTCACATGAGAGTTCACACAGGGGAAAAGCCTTTTCTTTGTCTAACATGTGGAAAAGGTTTCACCATGAAAACTCTTTTGAATAAGCACCAGAGAACTCACACAGGTGAGCGACCGTTCTCATGTGATGTTTGTGGCAAAGATTTTACTCAAAGAGCCCATCTAAAGTATCACTTGAGAACTCACACGGGAGAGAAGCCTTTCTCATGCAGTACATGTCGAAAAAGTTTCAGCCTCAAAGGAAGTTTAAGTAGGCACATGAGAATCCACGCCGTCGAGAGACCTTTTCAGTGTTTGACGTGTCGCAAAAGCTTCAACGAGGAACAGCAGCTAATGCTCCACATGAGAAATCATGGGGGTGAAAAACCTTTCCAATGTGTGACCTGTGGAGAAAGTTTCAGCCTAAAAGAAAATTTAACTGATCACCTGAGAAGCCACGTAGGTGAAAATCCCTTCTTATGCATGATCTGTGGAAAAGGATTCAGTCTACTGAGTGATTCAATCGATCACATGAGAATACACAAAAGTGAGAAGCCTTTTCCATGTTTGACCTGTGGAAAAGGCTTTACTACAAAAACTCTTTTGACCAAACACCTGAGAGTTCACACAGGTGAGAAGCCTCACTCATGCCTGACCTGCGGAAAAAGCTTCAGTCAAAGATGTCAGTTAAAGCTACACACCAGAATTCACACGGGGGAAAAGCCTTTCTCATGTGTGATTTGTGGAAGCAGTTACAGTCAAAAACATTTTCTAACTTGTCACATGAGAGTTCACACAGGGGAAAAGCCTTTTCTTTGTCTAACATGTGGAAAAGGTTTCACCATGAAAACTCTTCTGAATAAGCACCAGAGAACTCACACAGGTGAGCGACCGTTCTCATGTGATGTTTGTGGCAAAGATTTTACTCAAAGAGCCCATCTAAAGTATCACTTGAGAACTCACACGGGAGAGAAGCCTTTCTCATGCAGTACATGTCGAAAAAGTTTCAGCCTCAAAGGAAGTTTAAGTAGGCACATGAGAATCCACGCCGTCGAGAGACCTTTTCAGTGTTTGACGTGTCGCAAAAGCTTCAACGAGGAACAGCAGCTAATGCTCCACATGAGAAATCATGGGGGTGAAAAACCTTTCCAATGTGTGACCTGTGGAGAAAGTTTCAGCCTAAAAGAAAATTTAACTGATCACCTGAGAAGCCACGTAGGTGAAAATCCCTTCTTATGCATGATCTGTGGAAAAGGATTCAGTCTACTGAGTGATTCAATCGATCACATGAGAATACACAGAAGTGAAAAGCCTTTTCCATGTTTGACCTGTGGAAAAGGCTTTACTACAAAAACTCTTTTGACCAAACACCTGAGAGTTCACACAGGTGAGAAGCCTTTCTCATGTTCCACCTGTGGAAAAAGCTTCAGGCAAAAGATTCATTTAACTGAACACATTAGAAGTCACACAGGAGAGAAACCTTTTCAGTGTCACATGTGTAAAAAGTCTTTCAGCGTTAAATGTAGTTTGAATAAACACATGAAACTGCATGAGTGACTCTTGTTAAATTCTCAGCTGGAGTCTTTCAGCTCATCCTTTCACTTCATGATAAAACCATGTTCTTTAAAATCAACTAAAACATTTTGCCACAGAATAAGGACTTAAAGTATGATGTGAAAGAACAAAGTGATCCATTTATATTTTGCGGCTATTTATTGCAGAACTACAACCTAAAAACCAACTATTTCTTGAGAAATAATCACTTTGTTTAGATATTCAAACAAGTGACACAAAAATACTTCAGAAATGTTTATATTTAACTAACAATTAATTTTCATGCAGACATTCTGTGTTTCTATGTGCACTAATTGGGTTTCTTAAAGCTGCTTTCTAATTCAAATATTTTTTCCCCATTGAAGCTGCTTCCATGTATTTCCATCAGGACTTTTTTTTTTAAATAAAACAGTCATGTCTAGAAACAAGTAGAGACAAAGCATCACTTTGTTTTTTACGCAAGTTGAAAACTAACTTTTACTGTTGTCTTCTGACAATGAAAAAAACTTAAAAGGTTTTATGTTTATTCAAATAGCGAAATAAGTTGTCAATTTTTGCAATTGTTTGTGTTCACTACTCATCAACTCTTAAATGTCTAATTTTAATCATTGCTGCTGTAGCTATGTAAACTAAATAAACAGTTTATTTGCCTTTTTGCCAGTGTGCATATTTCGAAATCGGTCAGAGTACTGCAGATTATCTATTATTAATCGTCTTAACTGAAAAACGCATTATTAAACAAACATAAATACTTAAGTATTGTATAAGATGTTTCCCAACTTTATCCACAAGATGGCAGTAGTGAAACTCGCAGGATTATGGCTGCTGGTAAACCTAGAGGTTAAAGGTTGTTTAGGACTTTTAGAATAATTATATAACATCCTGGCTAAATTTTTCAAATACACACCATGAACATCTGGATGGAAAATACCTGAGTTGCATCATAATTTTCTAGAAATAATCGAGAATATCCTAAACTATGTTTTAATTATTCAGAAGTTCAAATATGTTTTCTGTTGCTCTCCTTTCTACTGTCCATGGGTGGATTTTTTTATGTCTTTTATTGACTCAAATCCCACCAGTCATTTTCAGAGAAAATATAATGTTTGACATTTATATGTTTGTTTCTATTGCATAAGATGGAAAAAGCTGTTGTAACATTTTTAATGTTTCTTGTCTACAAGTTATTTATGAACTCAGCATCTTCACTCTGTGTGCTTTTAATGTTTGTTGAATTTAGTTGATTAATTCAAAATAACCTTTATCTGTTTTACTTGGACATAAACTTGGTTTTCTACATATATTTATGTAATTAAAGATGCAGTTGACATCTGTTGTTATAGGTACAAAATGCAGATAAATCATTGCTGGATTTCACTAATAACGGTATCTTTATCAAAGTTCTTTTTCATTTTTGACTAATTTTGTATTTCAGTCTGGCAACTGGGACATAGTTTAACCCAGTGTTTCTCAATTCCAGTCCTCACGACCCCCTGCTCTACATGTTTTAGATGTTTCCCTTATGCCACACACCTGGATTGAATATGTGAGTGATTAACAGGCTTCTGTAGCACTTGATGGTCATGCAATCATTTGAATCAGCTGTTCTGAAATAGAGGTACATCTAAAACATGCAGAGCAGGGGGGCCTGAGGACTGGAATTGAGAAACGCTGGTTTAACCGAATGTGACACCAGTAAGACTCAGAGCTAATTAAATGTATCTGAACAGTAAATCTCTGGTTTCACGTCTTGTTAACATTATTTCCAGATTCATTATTTCCAATAGAAAAAGTACATGTATTTATTTGTATAATGTTTTAATGTCATTGTAAATTGCAATAAACTATAAATCTGCCATTCATATAAACTTTATTTCCAATATTTCTTGTGTTGCCTTAAAGCCAACATGTGCTTTACTAAACTTCTGTTTACAGTAATTAAGAAATTAATTTTTAAAGTTTGAAACACACTCTTGCAATCACACTTTTAGCAAGTTACAAGGACAATCTTTCAATTTAGAATATGAGTTTCTGGTTCCTGAATGGGTAATTATTAAAGAGCATGTTCTGAGGTTATACAGTGATTTCATTAACATTTAGAATTAGATTAATCATAAAACACAGGGTTGAACTTGATACCAAGAGATAGTTTTGGATCAAATAGGGGCATTGATTGACTTAACTTTTACTTTATGCTATAAACTAATTCAAATAACAAAAGAGAGCATCTTAACATGTGAAAGCTTTCATTGAAATATTTGAATATATAATGGGATATTAGATATCTGACAGGGATTTAAGGTTGTTTCTATTCTATGCTATAAGTCCAACACTGGTGTTCTTAGAATAGCAAGACTACACATGTAAGAAATAAACAGAAGACTTCTCTGAAATATACAACAGTTCATTAACAGGATTTAAACTTTAAATACTACAATCAACAAAGTCATTAAAGTAGTAACACTTGACTAAAGTACTTTAGTTGAGTTTATTTTACTCTTAATAAAAGCAAAAATAGAGGAAATCAAAATAGAACAAATGCAATTATGTCATACTTTAGTATAAGTTGTAAATGTGGAAAAAACACATTTATGTAACAAGGAATTTGGAAATGAAGCTTAATAGACAGATTAAAATAATTATTTTATAATTCATTTACTAATTGTAAATGAATTACATTTATAATTAGTAAATGTAGTTTGGTGCTCTTTGTTCTCTACACAACACAGTCTACATAAAAAGTATTCAAATTCTTGAATGTTTTGACCTTTTATTGCTTTTGCTAATCAATCACAATTGGCATTGTTCTGGGAAAAAAACAACAAAACTAATAAAGTCACAGCTGATTTCTACAAAACAATGACAAATAAAAATATAAAACAGAAAATAAGTGATAGCACAAATATGCAACACCTTCAAGCCAATATTATAGTTGTAAGATATACTTCAACACTTTGGTTTGATCCAACAGGCAACAACGAATTAAGGACTCTGAACCCGATTATCAGTGAAAATATATATATTTTCAAGCTATCTGATTATGGCATTTGTCAAAATGTAGTTTTATTCATTGTTTGCTGTTTCTATGAAACTAGACAAATATAGACAAACGAGGCTCCTTTAAGGCACAATATTAGTCTTACTTGGAAAAAAAACATGCATTATAAACCATTTTATTTATATTAACTTAATTATTATGTTACTGTAAAAACAATCTAATATAATGCAAAACAGAATTAGATCAAATTTTTAAAGTGTTTTCTCAAAATTTCTTTCAAATTGCTTTTCAACTGCAGTTCTACATCTTAAAATTTTATTCCTACACTTTCTGAACAGCAAATTACAGAGCACCTTCATTCTTGAGGTTCACATTATGCCAACTCAATTATTCTTTATGAATAATTTTTGCTGTGTTTCCGTTTGTTGTGACATAATTAATGCATAAGATCAAATAGCCCACTGACAACAGATGAAGGTCATCAGCAGCCTCCAAATGTCCCTTGCCAGAAAATGCCCGCCCTGCAATCTGAAAGTATTGGATAGTATATATGTTATATTACATTTTCTACATAATGACACATATCCTCTGAGCTACTGGTATGACTTTGATTTCTGTATGATATCTTTTGAGTTGGAAAACAGGGCATGCAAATATCGGCAAATTCAGAATTTGCTTTGCCAAAATATACGTTTCCTGATAACTCAGACAAGTAGAGTTAAGAAAGATGTAAGCTTTTATACACTGCTCAAAAAAATAAAGGGAACACTCAAATAACACATCCTAGATGGACAGTTTGATTTCACAGAAGTTTGATTTACTTGGAGTTATATTGTGTTGTTTAAGTGTTCCCTTTATTTTTTTGAGCAGTGTATATAATCACACCTGTCCTCTGAGCTACTGGTATGAGTTTCATATCAATGAGACAATATTTGGGGGAAATAGGCAGAGCATGCAGATATTGACAAGCTTTGCCAAAAAAAAAAGATAGATGGGGGCTGTCGGCTTCTATGTAACACTTCTGATAATGCCGACACTGCTGTAAGAGCACTAATGATGTCATTCAAAATATTCATTGCCTCTGTGAGTCGCTGCAGCTCAGCAATTTTTCTGTCTTCAAAACCCGCCTTCTCCTCCCTGGGGTCCAATCAGAAACTGAAAATTTAAGTTAGCTTCCGGTGTAATTAAACTCTGTAAGAGAATTGGATGCTACATGTAAGAGAGTTTGCAACTATGAGGGACCCATGGGGATCAGACTGACTGATGAACGAGTGTAGATTTCTCTGCAGATGCGACCAGAAGGAATTTGCGTGTCTGTTTTCAGACCTCACTGGGTGAAGTGATGTAATTTAAGTGGAGTCATGTAATTGAATTTATCATAAAGATTTGGCCTCAGTCAGTGGTTTGTGTCACTACGGAGAGAAAGTTAGATGCGTTCATCTGCTTTATATGTGACAGAATCTGAACTAAACAGCATTAACTAAACCGCACAAAAATGCAGCTAAATAGCCGACGGTATAATTTGATGAGTAAAAACTATTTTTAATGCTGTTGGTCAAGATGAAGGATAACATGAAAAGTCTAGCACAACTTCTGATTGACTGTGTGGTGTCTTCTATGACTTTATGTTTTATGATATAATGCACTTTGACCTTCCTTGTTGCTATTAAAAAATAAACTTGATTGATTGGTGATCTTACATTTCATATTTCTCAGAGAACCTTTGGGGTTCGCAGTGGAGCGGAGACGCACGTAAATCAGGATAATCAGGCAGCAGGTACTTGCACAGGTTTAAAGTAAAAAACTTCTGCTAAACAGAAAATAAGAAGACCATCTTGATGACAAATGGAGTTTGTTACATAAAAATCACAAATACAATGTTTTATTTACAGACATTTTTGTGTCTGAAAAAGTATTTTTCAGTTTGAATATAAGCTTGGTGAATAAAGCAGAAGGTGTCCAACTAGTTTACGCTTGGTTTCACTGATACATGCACCCACCCACTACACCTTTAAACAAGTAACAATTCACTGCTAAACTGGAAAAAAAACCCATCACAATGGGAAATTTACTTTATTACATAAGAACCACAAAGTCTGACATTCACTCTGATTCAGGATTTCTATCTTGAATCAGAAACAAAGAAAATAATGAAAATAATAATGTGTGATGTTCACATTCAAATATCGAAAACACTAATCCCAATCCTACCATTTTACCAGTCCATACATGAACCCATAACAGTAATCTAATAAATACAATCATTCAATATATGAACCTGAAAAAAATAAACCCTTCATTCCATTAACCATAGTTATAACTCTAAATTGAAAAGCTATTTAACTATTTCTTAGAGAACAACTTGATACTTGAGGTTCACATTAAATAGTCTGACCACTGTGAGTTCTCATGTGAATAGATAAACTACTTCTATGGGACAAACTTTTTAAACAAGTAATACATGTGAAAGGCTTCTCACCTTTGTGAATCCTCACGTGATCAGCTAAATGACTTTTATGAGTGAAACCTTTCCTACAACAAATACACTTGAAAGGCTTCTCACCTGTATGAATCCTCATGTGAGAAGTTAAATTACTTTTCAGAGTGAAACTCTTTCCACAACTAATACATGTGAAAAGCTTCTCACCTTTGTGAATCCTCGCATGACAAGTTAAACTTTTTCTTTCCGTAAAACTCTTTCCACAACTAATACATGTGAAAAGCTTCTCACTTGTGTAAATCCTCATGTGAAAAGCTAAATGACTTTTCTGAGTGAAACTCTTCTCACAACTAATATATGTAAAAGGTTTCTCACTTGTGTGAATCCTCATGTGAAAAGTTAAACATTTTTGTTCCGTAAAACTTTTTCCACAACTACTACATGTGAAAGGTTTCTCACCTGTGTGAATCCTCATATAAATTAAATGACTTTTCTGAGTGAAACTCTTCCCACAACTAATACACTTGAAAGGCTTCTCACCTGTATGAATCCTCATGTGGTTAGGTAAAAGACATTTTTGTGTGAAACTCTTTCCACAACTAATACATGTGAAAGGCTTCTCATCTGTGTGAATCCTCATGTGAGAAGCTAAATTACTTTTCTGTGTGAAACTCTTCCCACAACTAATACACTTGAAAGGCTTCTCACCTGTATGAATCCTCATGTGGTTAGGTAAAATACATTTTTGTGTGAAACTCTTTCCACAACTAATACATGTGAAAGGCTTCTCACCTGTATGAATTCTCATGTGAAAAGTTAATTTTTGTCTTTCCGTAAAACTTTTTCCACAAGTCACACATGTGAAAGGTTTCTCACCTGTGTGAATCCTCATGTGTCTTGTCAAGGAGCTGTTTCGGGAAAATATTTTTTCACAAACTTTACAGAGATATTTTCTTTTTAGGTGAGATTTTTTGTGCTTTTTTTGTTTTGGACCTTCAGTAGTTCCTTTTTGCTGTTTGTTTTTCTGACATCTCTTGTTTTGTTTCTGCTTTTTGTCTCTCTTTTCTCCAGAATTGCTTCCTTCCTGATCCTGGTTCTCATCTTCAGGAGAAGCATGAGAGACAAGTTGGTTCCTGTTAGGTTCTGTTTCATTGTTGTTTCTTTGCTCATTGGAAGGAGTCACCAAAATGTCTCCAGTCTCTTGTTTCAGCACAAGCTGCTCTTCATCCCGACTGATGCAGAGTTGATTCTCTTCCTCTCCGACTTGTTGATCTTCTAGTTCCTTTTTATTTAAAAAGGACTTCCACTTCTGGTTGCTGAGTTCTTTGAGAACCTCCTCCTGTTTACACACGCAGCATTGTGGTCGATCTGGACAAATACACAAAACAAAAGTTTATAAATTTAACTCTTCACTTTAATTTGGTGCCGGCAGCGATGCTCTTTCCACTCAGGAATAGGAGAAAAAACATGCTTATTATGGAAAATAGCCTTACTTCCCATCATCAAAAGTCCTTTCAAAAATATTTTTTTCCAAAAGCAAAACGACGGTGTTAAAGTTTCTTAATTTTTCTTTCCAATGATACCCACTTTATGTATACTGCTCAAAAAAATAAAGGGAACACTCAAATAACACATCCTAGATGGACAGTTTGATTTCACAGAAGTTTGATTTACTTGGAGTTATATTGTGTTGTTTAAGTGTTCCCTTTATTTTTTTGAGCAGTGTATATTGAAGCAAATAAAACACTTGAATTTTTCCAAGTTTTCAGAATGTTTTTAAAAGCCTGCTTAGAATGCATTATTTATACTAATTTGAATGCCCCCTACATATTTGTGTCTGAATAAACATTTCATTGAAACATTCAGGTCAGGAACAAATGACCAAACAGATAAACCAATCAATCATTTATTTATAAAAGTTTTGTTGGCCAGGCCGGGAATCAAACCTGCGACTACAAGCATTAGGACTAAGGCCTCAATACATGGGTTGTGCTTTCCTCCTGCGCCACCACAGCACCCCAAAACCAATCAATCATAAAACGATTGAGAAAAGGAGAAAACACACACTTTCAAAATGATACTTCAGGAACCAATAACACTTCCACACACCCAACAATTTTCTTTAATCTGATTTATCAGGATCACATATCTTACATTAATTTTTTTATGTCTGAGTTTTCACCTGTGTGAGTTCTCATTTCAATAGAGAAACTTTTTCTATCGGTGAAACATTTTCTGCAACTAATACATCAGACAGGCTTCTCACCTGTGTGAATCCTCAAGTGGCTATTTAAACTACATTTTTGAGTGAAGCTTTTTCCACAAGTTATACATGTGAAAGGCTTCTCACCTATGTGAATCCTCAAGTGGCTATCTAAACTACATTTTTGAGTGAAACTTTTTCCACAAGTTATACATGTGAAAGGCTTCTCACCTGTGTGAATCCTCAAGTGGCTATTTAAACTACATTTTTGAGTGAAGCTTTTTTCACAAGTTATACATGTGAAAGGCTTCTCACCTATGTGAATCCTCAAGTGGCTATCTAAACTACATTTTTGAGTGAAACTTTTTCCACAAGTCATACATGTGAAAGGCTTCTCACCTGTGTGAATTCTCATGTGAGTCATTGAACTGCTTTTCAGAGTGAAGCTTTTTCCACAAGTTATACATGTAAAAGGTTTCTCCCCTGTGTGAATTCTCATGTGACAAGCTAAATGACATTTCTGTGTGAAACGTTTTTCACAAGATGTACATGTGAAAGGCTTCTCACCTGTGTGAATTCTCATATGAGTATCTAAACTACTTTTCAATGTGAAACTTTTTCTACATGTCATACAGGTGAAAGGTTTCTCACCTGTGTGAATCCACATGTGAGAAGTTAAACTTCTTCTGTCAGTAAAACATATTCCACAACTAATACATGTAAAAGGCTTCTCACCTGTGTGAATTCTCATGTGAATATCTAAATCAGATTTTTTAGTGAAACTTTTTCCACAAGTCACACAGGTGAAAGGTTTCTCACCTGTGTGAATCTTTGCGTGACTCGTTAAGGAGTCTTTTTGCGAATAGGCTTTATCACAAAATTTACAGGAATATAAATTTTGGCTCAGGTGAGATTTTTTGTGCTTTTTTTGTTTTGGACATTTAGTAGTTCCTTTTTGCTGTTTGTTTTTCTGACATCTCTTGTTTTGTTTCTGCTTTTTGTTTCTCTTTTCTCCTGGGTCTCCAGAATTGCTTCCTTCCTGATCCTGGTTCTCATCTTCAGGAGAAGCATGAGAGATGAGTTGGTTCCTGTTTGGTTCTGTTTCATTGTTGATTCTTTGCTCATTGGAAGGAGTCACCAAAATGTCTCCAGTCTCCTGTTTCAGCACAAGTTGCTCTTCATCCTGAGTGATGCAGAGTTGATTCTCTTCCTCGATGAACTGTTGATGTTCTGGTTCCTCTTGCTCCAGTTTTATCAGGACAGGTTCTGGTTCCTGTTGCTCCAGTTTTATTTGTAAAGGTTCTGGTTCCTCTTGCTCCAGTTTTATTTGAAAAGGTTCTGGTTCCTCTTGCTCCAGTTTTATTTGAAAAGGTTCTGGTTCCTCTTGCTCCAGTGTTATCGGGACAGGTTCTGGTTCCTTCTTCTTGTTGCTGGGCTCTTTGAGAACCACCTCCTCTTTAAACACAGAGCATTGTGGGCAATCTGGACAAACAGACAAAACAAAAGCTTATAAATGTAAGTCAAACACTTAAATTTTCACTTAAAACAGGACAGTTCATTGTCCTGTGAAGTCTTCACTTTAATCTTTTGGTGCATCTAAACAAACTTTATTTTGTTTAAAAATTAACAAATTTCCCTCTGACTGGAAGGGAACTAGGTTAGTGGAATATTTTACAATCTACCAGAAATTTCAGAAAAGAAAAATAAAGAAATAAAATTGATTTAAATTTCTAAACCCTACTCAATGAAACAACAAAAAACAAAACATTCTTCTCCACTTTCTTTTCACCTCTCTAGACAGGAACTGTCAAGAACCTCCATAGAAAATGAAACTATTTTTGCCAAATTAAATACAGGGTCCATCAAAGTTTCTATTTTAGTAAAAGTTGGTGGATAGTTACCTTCCTAGTTTGTATGAAACTAGATGGACAGGAAAAAAATCCCTAAGAAACACATATTATGTGGTAACAAATAAGGATGTACCAATGTCAAAATCTGGACCAATATTACCAAATAATAAAGCTCATGATGACATCAATCATCACGGAGGAGCAGAGGGCCAGCCAGGCACTCGCTGCATGTCACAGCGCCTCTTGCACACCTGGATTTTTGTAATTCAGCCTGAATTGCGCACGGCACAATTCACATAAACTGGACGGTTTGGAAGGTGATCTGGTTCTATGGGGGACTTTTTCTGCCATTAATCCAAGAGCACACATTTTCATTTTGAAAGCAGGATTTCATGTCTTTCTTCTCAAAACTTATAATGCTTGTCCTCAAAACTTCATGAGCTAATTGAAGGAAACAAAGCAGAAGCATCTTACAGGGAATCAAAACTGATATGCATCAATATTCCATTACACATGCAATATATTGTACACATTCTACATATAATGATTAATTAATCTGTTATTTGCGTTTTCTACCTACTTATAACCAAACTTTGCAACTTACCATCAGCGAATGTATTTCTAGGAGTGTTTCTTATTTGCAATCAGCGCTTAAGCATTAGTTAAGAAGTTTAAACAAAACTTAAACTATTATGGCGTTGATAGAAAAAGCAGGAAATCGCAATCAACGGAGCAGAAACAGTGACTGTAAACCATTCAGCAGGGCAGAGCTCAAATTGTGGCAGGTGACACAGGGCCCACAACCAGCCAGTGGCCTGCCACAAGCTTTTGTGACGTAAACCATGGTTTTGTGTCAGAATTTTATTGTATTTTATTTTGAACTAAACAAAAAAATCCGTCACTGATTCTGTGGCTTGATCTAACTAAGCCATGGAATGGAACTGATCTGTTTCAGGTTTTTATTATTGTAATCTTTAGTTTCATGCCCAATTCAGCGTTGGTCCCAAACAACTTTCTTTAACTTGTCTCTAATAATTAAGACGGGACAGAGATTCCCCAGATATTTATTTAACCTATCTACCTGATGGTTCTCTGTCACTCAGGACATCACAAACCTAAAAAAGGCTTAAAAATATAGCAATTTACGTTATAATTTAAATAGCCCATAACTTGTACTGGTTTGTGAGGGATTTTATTATTTAAACTTTTTTATGTAGAACCTTACATTTTTGTAAAGATATTACAGGGATTAGATCAATCGGACTGAACAAAACTTGTTTAGAAGCAACAATTGAATTTTAGTTTTACTTATCATTTTGTTTACTGAGAATAAAACATGTTTTATGTGCATTACTAGTCATTTTTGGTCCTGCAGCTTGAATGTGGCTTAAAAACTTTCTAAACCCCATCTTACGTTACATTTCACTGTAACTTCGGCACACACACACGATACATGCACAGTGAAAACGTTGAAAGGTCTAAATGACCCGCCATCTTTAAACCCCGGGAGGCTTAAATGGTTGGAATGAGGTATTTTTTCCGCTTTCTGCAGGCGACTTGTTAACGTTACGTGACGTCGACTAATAACCCATCTATTTCCAATTCTAGTCAGTAAAACGTGAAGGTGTTTCCTACCTATTCGGTGTAAGATTATCAGGGGAATCCGGGAGAACAGCAGTCTGGGCTGATCATCCATCTCTTCCTCCGACTGAACAAGGAATACTTTAATCTCCGTTAATGTTTCTTCAGCAGCAGTTAACTGCTCGATGATAAACTCTCTCTGACGCTGAACTTAAGATATTTTTACAGCAAACACTCAAATCTTTGCCCCAAACACCAAACGCGTCTCCAAACTACATTCTAACGGAAGGGAAGCTAACGCTGCTATCTGTCCTGTTTTTATTTCCTGTTTCACTGCAGCTCCACGGAGGAAACTGTGAACGACTTTTAGTTCCGCTTTGAATTTTGAAACTCTCATTGACCCGCCTCTTTTAACAGTGATACTAAATAAACTACAATGTCCGAATTTTATTTTTCAGGAACCCAATTTACTATCTAAGACAATACATGGGTTAAAATAAAAAACAATAATGTTTTAAAGTCTTTCCTTCTCCTCAGAATGTTAGAATCGCTCCGTACCTGCTGCAGGTCTGTGCCCTGACTTTGCCATTTTTATTGTGACAATGTGATTTATTTTAAATATGTTAAAAGCTTAGTGAGCAAAACTTTTGTACATAATAAATGAGGGCTGTAACAAAGGGATATAACAAAGGCAGGGGTGGGTAGAGTAAGCAGAGAATAAAGTAAATAGAACCAGAAACAGAGAAAATGATTAAAATAACTTCTGATCCTTAGATTAATCAGAAAATATTAATCCCAAAGGAGAACTCAGTAGTTGTCTACCAGCCCATGTAATCGGGTTCTGCTTCACTCCACTGTACCAGGCCGGCCCAAGTAACCCCTCGACTCTGCGTCGTGTCATTGTTTTCAATGAAGACGAGGAGTTTCTGGGTGATCAGGCAGTTTATTTCCTTAGGCTGGTCTGGGAGGCCGGCAACACGAACACTGTCTGAAGACATGTTAGGTGAGATTGGGTTACATGGGAGATGTGCGATGAAATATGAAAGAAGTTTATTTTGAGTTGTACATGGAGGTGGCAGGGACTGGCTGCTGGCTGCAGAACATACGAGGTGCTTGTCCTCATCTGTTGACAATGACAGAAGGTTCTTGAGCCAGACAAGAGACAAAGAGAACGCCAGGAAGCGTCACCTGGGAGGAAGGACAGGTTAAGCACTCAAGAGGATTGAAGATGCCAGACAAGGAGACAAATTTAAGCATTTACTATGGAGACGAATTCTTGAATGAGGGAATCCAGAATAGCTCAGATGGGGACACCAAACAAGCACAGCAATGCAGAAACAGACAACATCCAGAGTGTAAAGATTCAAACAAAAAAGGAAACTTGAGAAACACAGAGGGCCAGTTCTTCATATACAGCAGTTGATCAGTAATAATGATCCGATGAAGGCTGGGGAGACGCACGTAGTGTAAATCAGGATAATCAGGCAGCAGGTATTTGTACAAGTTTAAAGTCAAAAACTTCTGCTGCACTGAAAATAAGAAGATCATCTTAACGTCAAATCGAGTTGATTACATAAAAATTACAAATACAAACATGTCTGTAAATAAAACATTGTATCAGAAAAAGTATTTTTCAATTTGAATACAAGCTTGGTGAATAAAGCAGATGGTGTCCAACTAGTCTACGCTTGGTTTCACTGACTGTCACCCACCCACTACACCTTTAAACGAGTCACAATCCACAGCTAAACTGGAAAAAGAAAACCATCACAATGGGAAATTGACTTTATTACATAAAAAACACAAAATCTGGCATTCATTGTCATTCAGAATTTTTTTCTCAATCATAAACAGAAAAAATAAGGCAAATAATAAGATGTGATGTTTACATTCAAATACAGAAAACATTAATCCCAATCCTCCCAGTCTACCAGTCCATACATGAACCCAAAACATGAATCCAATAAATAATCATTCAATACATGAACCTGAAAAAATAAACCGTTCATTCCATTAACTACAGTTATAACTCTTCATTGAAAAGCTGTTTTAACTAAACTGTTTAGTTAAAACAGGTAGGTGTAATTACTACCTGAGTGAAGTTGTCCCACCTTCTTCAGATCTAACAAAATTGGTGTCAAACATTTGTGCTGCACTGTAAAAAAAATCTGTAAAAAAAAAAAAAAAAGGGGTAAATGTACAGTAAAAATTTGAAGAATTTTTCAGTTTTATTTTTAACAGGTATTTGTATTGTATTTTCAATTTTACACATTGCATCATGGGAACAAGAACCTTTGCAAAGGGCAAAAACTGGTCAGATGGCATTTCAAGCTCTCGGTAACTGGACTTTGGGAGATATATCTTTTGGACTTTGGTTGTTTTAAGAGTTGGATTAACCTTCTTTTTTGCAGAACATAAACATAAAATAGACTGTTTTAGGTTCACAGCAACTAGAGGTAATGAGAGCACACACTCATGAGTCCAGTGACTTCCACTGCAGTTGGCATTAGGCTGTGTTCATGCAGCATTTAGCTTTTAACTAAACATTTAAACCCGTATTTCACAAAAAATAGTGGTTGACTTTCAGCATTTATTTTGAAGTATGTTGGTCCTGTTTACAACTATGATTTTCATGTTCCAAAGCAAATTGTTGTATGTTCCATATTATAATAACTTAATGAAATTGTTTGACTTCAAAGACTAGTCAAGACTGCTTTACACTGCTTTAAATTTAATTGCAAATTTGTATAGTAAAATGCAATAAATTAGTTTTGATGTACAAAAGATAAACATTGACAAGCTCAAGGATATGTTTAGCTCTTACTATGTAATAGCAAATGTTATTCATAAAGACTCTCGATGATGTGTCAATTTATGCTCTTTAATTGCAAAATAAAATCTGCAAATTGTTTATAGAATGGTTTCATATTTTATATCACTTTGCATGAGCTACTTTCAAGTGTTTTGTGGTCTACAACTACATTTCCTTTGGATTTAGAGTTTAGTTTTGCTTCAAAATTATGTTAAGAATACATTAAACACATTAACCTTAATATATTGTACAGTCTAATTAATACATGGTATAGAATGCATACGTAAATAGGCTGGAAGACAAAAATATTTGGAAATGTGCAAGGTTTGTGAATATATCAGAATTTAAACTGTAAAAACACAGATAATTTCAATTTTGAGTTAACAGAAATGTTGGAACATTTAACATGAAAAACTGTTAAATTATGGAAAACATTTTGATGAAAATTCTGTAAAAAATACAGAATTATTTGGTAACTTTCTGCCAGGTTATTTTTGTTGTTTTTTTTTTCTACTGAATTTCCATCAGAAGTTTCCAGTTATTTAACAGTATTTTATTTTGAAATATTCCATAAAAAAAAAATCCTGGTAATTTTCTGCCAGTACATTTACTGTTTATTTTTACGGACTTTCCGGCAGACCTTTTTCCATAATTTAAACGTTTTCTGAAAACGTAAAACAATTGTTAAATCACGGAAAAAAATTCTGTCGGAAAATCAAAAAAAAAAAAACTGAAAATGCATGAAAAAAATTGCAGAGATCATCAATATCTTCAAAGCAAAAGCAGCAAAGTGATTTTTTTTTTCACTGCAAATGTTTGACAGCAATTTTGTTAGATGTGAAGATTGTGAGAGGAAGGTGTAATTACAGAATAAAAGTTACAAAGTTACATACCTGAGGTTCATATTATATCTTCTGATCACTATGAGTCCTCATGTGAACAGATAAACTATTTCTATGACTGAAACTTCTAAAACAAATAATATACAAGAAAGGCTTCTCACCTGTCTGAATCCTCCTGTGGGAAGTTAACATACATTTGTGAGTGAAACTCCTTCCACAACTAACTCATGTGAAAGGTTTCTCGCTTGTGTGAAGCCTCATGTGAATAGTTAAACGTTTTCTTTCCGTAAAACTTTTTCCACAAGTTATACATGTGAAAGGCTTCTCAGCTGTGTGAATCCTCATGTGAACAGTTAAACTTTTTTTGTCTATGAAACTTTTTCCACATGTCATACATGTGAAAGGCTTTTCACCTGTGTGAGTCCTCATGTGAATGATTAAACTTATTCTTGCTGTAAAACTTTTTCTACATGTCATACATGTGAAAGGTTTCTCACCTGTGTGAATCCTCATGTGGGAAGTTAACATACATTTGTGAGTGAAACTCCTTCCACAACTAACTCATGTGAAAGGTTTCTCGCTTGTGTGAAGCCTCATGTGAATAGTTAAACGTTTTCTTTCTGTAAAACTTTTTCCACATGTCATACATGTGAAAGGCCTCTCACCTGTGTGAAGCCTCATGTGAACAGTTAAACGTTTTCTTTCTGTAAAACTTTTTCCACATGTCATACATGTGAAAGGCTTCTCACCCGTGTGAATCCTAATGTGAACAGTTAAACGTTTTCTTTCCGTAAAACCTTTTCCACAAGTTATACATGTGAAAGGCTTCTCACCTGTGTGAATCCTCATGTGAACAGTTAAACTTTTTTTGTCTATGAAACTTTTTCCACATGTTATACATGTGAAAGGCTTCTCACCTGTGTGAGTCCTCATGTGAATGATTAAACTTATTCTTGCTGTAAAACTTTTTCTACATGTCATACATGTGAAAGGTTTCTCACCTGTGTGAACCCTCATGTGGGTAGTTAAACTACATTTTTGTGTGAAACTCCTTCCACAGCTAATACATGTGAAAGGTTTCTCACCTGTGTGAATCCTCATGTGAGAAGCTAATTTACTTTTCTGAGTGAAACTTTTTCCACAACTAATACATGTGAAAGGTTTCTCACCTGTGTGAGTCATCATGTGTCTCATCAATTTGCTGTTTGGAGAAAAGGTTTTATCACAAACTTTACAGGGATATAATTTTTTTTCCAGGTGAGATTTTTTGTGCTTCATTTGTTTTGGACATTTAGTAGTTCCTTTTTGCTGTTTGTTTTTCTGACATCTCTTGTTTTGTTTCTGCTTTTTGTTTCTCTTTTCTCCTGGGTCTCCAGAATCGCTTCCGTCCTGATCCTGGTTCTCATCTTCAGGAGAAGCATGAGAGATGAGTTGGTTCCTGTTTGGTTCTGTTTCATTGTTGATTCTTTGTTCATTACAAGGAGTCACCAAAATGTCTCCAGTCTCCTGTTTCAGCACAAGCTGCTCTTCATCCCGACTGATGCAGAGTTGATTCTCTTCCTCTTTGAACTGTTGATGTTCTGGTTCCTCTTGCTCCAGTTTTATTTGAAAAGGTTCTGGTTCCTCTTGCTCCAGTTTTATTTGAAAAGGTTCTGGTTCCTCTTGCTCCAGTTTTATTTGAAAAGGTTCTGGTTCCTCTTGCTCCAGTTTTATTTGAAAAGGTTCTGGTTCCTCCTTCTTGTTGCTGGGCTCTTTCGGAATCTCCTCCTCTTTACACACACAGCATCGTGGGCGATCTGGACCAAAAGAAAAAACAAAACTTTAAGTTGAAAACAAACGTTCCTTTAACCCTTTCTTATGTTTTGCAAACAAATACTAAGTTTTGTCCTGTTATTTTGGAGACATGTTGTCAATAGTTCATAGATTAAAAGAACAATGTTCATTTCACTCAAACATATACCTATGAAGAGTAACATCAGAGAAACTGATAATTCTGTTTATCAGTTTTAAACAGAACTGATAAATAGTTCTGTTTATCAGTCTCTTAATTTTTAAGAGACCACTTAAAAGTTAAGTGGTCTCTTAATTTTTCCAGAGTTGTACATTGCATTCTGCATGAGATTTCAGAAAAGAAAAAAAAAATCTGTTTTAAATGTTGTTACAACCCGACTCAATGAACATGTTAGCTTGGCAGCCTGGCTTTTTCTCAATCAAAAATAAATTTTAAAAATTATTCAAAATCTAATTTTATAAATATCAAGCAGACCAACATTTGTCTGCTTAATATTTGTGAGCAGACAAATATTAAGCCTTTCCTTTATTGATCACTCTAAGACTGTTATAGAAATGTGCTCCAAGTCCAAACTGAAACATTGAGATCTAATGAGTTATCAGACATCAGTTTCTTTAAATATGTACAAAACAATACTACAATAATGAAACGTGCAACATTATGTCCAACAAAGTACTAAGACCTCCATAGAAAAGGAAAAAGTACTTTGCCTAATTTTTCACGACCTTCAGCATCTTTCATCTATTCAAGTTCAAAAACTACAGAACCCAGACTCTTCAAGCCTGAATTAGATTATTGGCAACTAATATCAGAATATCTAAAACCAAGTTTGTAATTTATGGTCCTTTATTGAAGTTTCACAAACCCTACACTTAGTTTAAAATATTCTCCTATTAGTTGGGAATACTCGAGTCCAGGTTTGAAGAGTCTAGGTGTTGTCGTTTTAAAAATATAGTAAATTAAAGATGCTGAATGTGGTTTAGCCATTTCCCAAATCGGAGGCTGCAATCGGAAACCAACTTCAGCTTCACAAACTTTCCTTAACCTAGCCTGATACCTTGATGTAACCAATTTCCAACTTTCTCTAACCTGCATCATCAGTAAAAGATAAAAGGTGTTTCCTACCTATTCGGTGTAAGATTATAAGGGGAGTCCGGGAGAACAGCAGTAGGAGATGATCATCCATCTCTTCCTCTGACTGGACAATCATTTTATAAAACTCCGTTAAAGTTTCTTCAGCAGCAGTTAAGTGCTAGTTTATTAACTCTGTCTGGGACTAAAATGAAGACAGAGTTACTGCAAACACACATATTTGCCAAATACGCCAAACCCGTCTTCAAACAAAGACTAGCTAGCACCGCTATGTGTGATCTGTTTCCTGTGGGCTTCACGGCGGCTCCACTGAAGAAACACTAAACAAACTTTTAGTTCCGCTTTGAATTTCCTAATTCCCTCTGAATGTCAAATAGACTACAGACAATGAAACAGTATTTCCCAACCCTGGTCCTCAGTGCTCCCTGCCCTGCACTGCATGTTTTAGTCGTTTGATAATAATTAAAACTTCTCAATGTTTGACGTTGTCTAACAAAATGTTTTTACGTCAGGCTACATAGCTGCTACATGGATTAGCTACTCTATGCTGTAGTTGGGGATTTGTTGTTTGCTGCTCAGCATAATCATTTGGTGGCTAAAACAAACATTATTTTTACATCAACTTCTAAGTTATGTGAAACTTCTGTTAAAGTCATTTGAAGGCTCAGAATCAGTCCAGTACCGGCACCGGTCCACATTCTAGGGGAGAAAAGACTCACCTGGTATAAATTACATTTTTACCTATTGGAGTAACACTTAAGAGAAATTTATTTATTCAAACAATGTCCTGAATACGTGTGATATTCCATCTTAATTTGGGCTGGACCGATTGCAGTTTTTTGGCCAGGTTACTGATCAACAAAGAGCATGACCTGCTGATTTTGATTTTGGCTGATATGAATCTTTTTTGTCTGAAATGCTGCTAAATTTAACAAAAACGTCAGTGAGTTGGCAACAGTGGGATGAATATTGTCAACTGTAAACAACGTTCAGACCTGACCTGGTGGGTCGGTCTGTCAGTCAAACCTCTCACTGTAAAGCAGAAGAGGACAGAGGGTGATCTTTAAACCTTGGCTGACGAAAATTAGATCAGGGGACATATTAGGTTCACATGTAAGTATCGGCCAATTGTGATCCCCCAAAATTAAGGAAATCGGCGCCCAGAAATCAACCGGTCAATAAATCAGCTGGCTAATAAAAGTATCCCATTATACATATATATAATGTAAACAGCACTACCAGAGAGGAAATAAGTTTATAGCAGGTGTGTGAATAATCTAATGATCAGACTGCTGATTGCAGCCAGTCCACATTGTTAGCAGAACTAGAGGGCCAAAACCACATTACGCTTACCCTGCGTTTTTATATCAGAAAAAGTATTTTTCAATTTGAACACAAGCTTGGTGAATAAATCAGATGGTGTCCAACTAGTCTAAGCTTGGTTTCACTGATACGTGCAGCCGCACACGCCTTTAAGTGAGTCAGAATCCACAGCTAAACTGGAAAAAAGAAAAACATCACAATGGGAAATTGACTTTATTGCATAAGAATCCCAAAATCTGGCATTCACTCTGATTCAGGATTTCTATCTTGAATCAGAAACAGAGAAAATAATGCAAATGATAATGAGTGATGTTTAGATTCAAATGCAGAAACACTAATCCCAATCCTACCAATCCATACATGAACCAAAAACATGAATCCAACACACAATCATTCAACAATAGAATCTGAACATATTCAACTCTTCGTTCCATTAACTAGTTATAACTCTTATTTGAAAAGCTTTTTCAACTAAGCTAAACATTTTAAAATGTGATCCACCTGAAATTACTACTTGAGTGAAGCTGCCCCACCTTCTTTAGATCTAACAAAAGTGATGTCAACTGTTTGTGCAGCAACTTTTTTGTGGTGCTATAATTTTAAAGATATTAATAAAAGTTTCCAGACATTATCTGAGGTTTTTCATCAATATCTTGAAAGCAAAAGCAGCACAATTTTTTTTTTTTTGCTGCAGAAACCAGCACAAATATTTTAACACCAATATGCAGGGTAAATCCACTCAGGTGTAATTACAAAATGAAAGAAAAGTTACAGAGGAACTTGGTACTTGAGGTTCACATTATATCGTCTGACCACTCTTGAGTTCTCATGTGAATAGACAAAATTCTTTCTAAAGGTGAAACTTTTTTTTTTTTTTTTTTTTTTACAAGTGACTCATGAGGACGGTTTCTCACTTGTGTGAATCCTCATGTAAGCATCTAAACCAGTGAACCTCAACATAGGACATGTATGGAAAATACTTCTACAGCTTTTCACCTGTGTGACGCCTCATATGATGAACTAAACTAACTTTGTGACGACAACTTTCTCCACAGGTCACACATGAAAATGGCTTTTCACCAGTGTGAATCCTAATGTGCTGAGTTAGATGCCGTTTTCGACTAAAACTTTTCCCACAGTTCACACATAAAAAAGGTTTTTCACCAGTGTGAATCCTCATGTGATCAGTAAATTCATGTTTTTGACTAAAACTTTTCCCACAGTTCACACATGAAAACGGCTTTACACCAGTGTGAATCATCATGTGCCGAGTTAAATTCTGTTTTTGACTAAAACATTTTCCACAGTTCACACATGAAAACGGCTTTTCACCAGTGTGAATCCTCATGTGCCGAGTTAAATTGTGTTTTAGACTAAAACCTTTCCCACAGGTCACACATGAAAACGGCTTTACATCCGTATGAGTTCTCATGTGAGCATCAAAAATTGATTTGACAGTCAAATGTTTTCCACAGATGACACATGAGAAAGTTTTTCTTCTTTTCTGATTTTGGTTCTCAGCTTCAGCATTCACTCTGATTCAGGATTTCTATCTTGAATCAGAAACAGAGAAAATAATGCAAATGATAATGAGTGATGTTTAGATTCAAATGCAGAAACACTAATCCCAATCCTACCAATCCATACATGAACCAAAAACATGAATCCAACACACAATCATTCAACAATAGAATCTGAACATATTCAACTCTTCGTTCCATTAACTAGTTATAACTCTTATTTGAAAAGCTTTTTCAACTAAGCTAAACATTTTAAAATGTGATCCACCTGAAATTACTACTTGAGTGAAGCTGCCCCACCTTCTTTAGATCTAACAAAAGTGATGTCAACTGTTTGTGCAGCAACTTTTTTGTGGTGCTATAATTTTAAAGATATTAATAAAAGTTTCCAGACATTATCTGAGGTTTTTCATCAATATCTTGAAAGCAAAAGCAGCACAATTTTTTTTTTTTTTTTTGCTGCAGAAACCAGCACAAATATTTTAACACCAATATGCAGGGTAAATCCACTCAGGTGTAATTACAAAATGAAAGAAAAGTTACAGAGGAACTTGGTACTTGAGGTTCACATTATATCGTCTGACCACTCTTGAGTTCTCATGTGAATAGACAAAATTCTTTCTAAAGGTGAAACTTTTTTTTTTTTTACAAGTGACTCATGAGGACGGTTTCTCACTTGTGTGAATCCTCATGTAAGCATCTAAACCAGTGAACCTCAACATAGGACATGTATGGAAAATACTTCTACAGCTTTTCACCTGTGTGACGCCTCATATGATGAACTAAACTAACTTTGTGACGACAACTTTCTCCACAGGTCACACATGAAAATGGCTTTTCACCAGTGTGAATCCTAATGTGCTGAGTTAGATGCCGTTTTCGACTAAAACTTTTCCCACAGTTCACACATAAAAAAGGTTTTTCACCAGTGTGAATCCTCATGTGATCAGTAAATTCATGTTTTTGACTAAAACTTTTCCCACAGTTCACACATGAAAACGGCTTTACACCAGTGTGAATCATCATGTGCCGAGTTAAATTCTGTTTTTGACTAAAACGTTTTCCACAGGTCACACATGAAAACGGCTTTTCACCAGTGTGAATCCTCATGTGCCGAGTTAAATTGTGTTTTAGACTAAAACCTTTCCCACAGGTCACACATGAAAACGGCTTTACATCCGTATGAGTTCTCATGTGAGCATCAAAAATTGATTTGACAGTCAAATGTTTTCCACAGATGACACATGAGAAAGTTTTTCTTCTTTTCTGATTTTGGTTCTCAGCTTCAGCAGGCTCTTGGAAGACGTCTTGGTTCCTGTTTGGTTCTGATTCAGTGTGGTCTGTTTGCTCATCAACAGGAACCACCATGCAGGCATCAGTCTCCTGTTTTAATTCAATCTGTTCTTCACCCTGACTGCAGTAAACTTCTTTCTCTTCCACTTTTATCTGCAGGTGTTCTAGATCCTTCTGCTCTTCTTTTATCTGATGATCTTCTGGCTCTTCCTGTTCTTGTTTCACCTGCAGAGGTTCTAACTCCTCCTGGTCCAGAGTGGATCTCCTCTCCTGGTTATAAACGTTACACTGCAGGAAATCTGGAGAAGAAAATAGAGGAAAAGAGAAATTGTTAACTTTATTGAAGTAAATAGGAGAAATCGTTCATGTTTAAGACAATGATTTATTACTAAAAAATAAAAACTTTAACTGTATTCGGGTTTAGGTAAGTTCTCTGTTTTACGTGCTTCATAAAAATCCTCCTGGATTACTCAACACTTCACTAATGAAAAGTTTGATCTTTGTTATTTACTTGTCAAACTGGAAAAATAAACTATAAAAGCAATCTTCAGTTTTTTTTGACATTGAACTTCTTTTATCTACGTATGAAGCATCACCTCAGTGCAGCTTGTTGTCTGAACTTTTTAGGATGTTTGGTTTGACAAACAATCGCCACTACAATTTATTTATTACAAATTATTACATTTTACAGCTACTAACGCCGCTATTATTGTTCCATGTTGTTTGCATTGCAAGACTTTCCTAGATTATGTATGTACGTTCCATTTAGTAATTACATGAGATCACTGGACGAAGCTGAAGTTGGTTTCCAATTCCAGCTTCCAATTTGTGAAATGGCTCAAATCTTTTACTATCTTCCGCATCTTTAATCAACTCTAGCTTGAAAACTACAACATCAAGATTCTTCAAACCTGGACTGGATTATTTTCAACTAATAGCAGAATATTTAGAACCATGTTTGTGATTTGTGAAACTTCAATAAAGATTGATTTCACCACTTTTTTTGGACCTGTTATAGTATAACTGCTCCAATTCCAAAATACTTCAGAGTTATTGTTGATGGTGATGTCTGTTGGATGGAAAGATCTTCTGCAGTGGTCTGTTAAGTGAAGTTTCACAAATTAGATGAACGTCTCAAAAATTCCAAATATGGTTTTAAATATTCTGCTGTTAGTGCAGAATAATCCAGTCCAGGTTTGAAGAGTCTAGATTTTGTAGTTTTTAAACTAAAGTCAATTAAAGATGCGGAAGGTAGTGAACAATTAGGTGTTATCGCCCTTTAGCCATTTCCCGAATCGGAAGCCAACTTCAGGTTCGTGTCGTTAAAGGAGGAAGAGCCATAAAAAGGCCATTTTCTCTCTCCATAAATAAGCCATTCTCACAGCGTCACTGTGATGTCTGCGTTCATTTACCTGTTAACAAAACATTTATCCTGGAAAAGAACATTTACTAAAATGATCCTCCTGCAGAAAGGTGCATACATTTAGACCTTAACCTGCATCCAAACGCTGCTGTTTCCTACCTATTCGGTGTAAGATGATCTGGGGAGTCCGGGAGAAATCAAGCAGTCTGCGCTGATCATCCATCTCTTCCTCCGACTGGACGATGATTTCTTTAAACTCTGTCAAAGTTTCTTCAGCAGCAGTTAACTGCTCGGTGATAAACTCGTTTAAGCTGGACTGGAAATATTTTTAAGAGAAACACTCAAACATTCAACAGAACAGACCACGTGCCAGAACAGACCACGTGCCGTCTTCTACTCCTTCTTCTTCTTCTGCTGCTTATTCTTCTCCTCCTCCTTCTTCTTCTTCTTCTTCTTCTGTTTTTTAATTGGCGGATGGCAACCAACTTTTAGTAGCATTATCGCCACCTACTGGTATGGAGTGTTGTTCGTAATAGTCTATCTATTTATATATATAAATTCTCCTAAATAAATAAATAAACGCATATACATGCACACAAATATAAATACTTATACATTAATTTATATTCTACCCATCTATATCATACACACATTCACAAACATACAATCATCATATTCTATCGAAAATCGAATAACTATTTGTGTATGTTTACTCCCCAAATTCTTGATCATAATATCTAATAAATTAATATTTTCCTTAGCACATCCAAACTCTCCTCATAATCTTTTCTCTTCCATATTTATGACATTCTAATATAACATGTTCTATTGTTTCATATTTCCATTAGTGTGCTTTTGAATTTTAAAAGATGCCTCATTAAGTCCTGTATGTCAAATCTTAACCTTGTTATCATTCTTTCCTTTGTTCTATTTCTTCTTTCTCCTACTGTCTTCTGAATTTTATAAAACAATCTTCCTGTTTTTTCTTCATCTCACCTTTTTTGCCATTTTTCCATCAGTTTTTCTTTAATAATTATCTTTTCCTCATATTTACTTGTTTTAACTATGAAACTAATAGGATTTTGAATTGCCCTGTTTGCCATTTTATCTGCCCTCTCGTTTTCTTCGACTCCAATATGTGCTGGAACCTACATAAATATAACTATCTAACCCATATTTTGTATTCTGAATTATGTATGAAATATTTCTAATAAAATGTCCATCCTGCAATCCGATTTATTATATTTTAAACTTAATAATGCAGAGCTTGAATCTGAACAAATTATTGTTTTTAATGGTTTTATCTTTTCTACCCATTGAAAGCTAATAATATTGCCAACATTTCTCCTGTGTATACTGATAATCCGTCTGTAATTCGTTTTCCTATTTTTATATTGAATTCTGGTACTACAAAAGCTATTGCTACTTTTCCAGTTATTTTTGATGCATCTGTATAAATTTGAATATATTGATGATAATTGTTTAAATGTACCTGAACTGAATAACTATCGGCGATGAAAGATTTATCTTGTTTCTTTTCCATTATTGACATTTCTGCTGTTGCTTCTGGTAGAGTCCATGGTGGATTTATCTTGTTTCTTTTCCATTATTGACATTTCTGCTGTTGCTTCTGGTAGAGTCCATGGTGGATTTATCTTGTTTCTTTTCCATTATTGACATTTCTGCTGTTGCTTCTGGTAGAGTCCATGGTGGCCAATATCATTATGCCAATGATATTGGCATTGTTTGATTAATTTCTAAACTATTCATTTGAAAATATTTTCAATTGTTCATCCAAAACTCCTCCTCTCTTTCTTTTCTTTTTCCCCAACATGGATTTAAAATTTTCCAAGTTGGATGATCAAAGTTATTGCTTTGTAAATTAACCAATAATTTATTTCTAGTTTTGTTCTTCTTGAATCTAATGGCATTTCTCCCATTTCTATTTCTATTGCTGATGTTGGTCTGGTTTTAAATGTTGCAGTACATAATCTTAATGCCTGATGTTGGATAATATCTAACTTAACTAGATGTTAAGTTAGGTTTCCATCTCTGAAAATTGTTACCATCTCAACACCTCCAATTTTCTTTTTTATCTCTCTTTACACCACAATGGGGCTGATGTTATCTTGTTCTTCTTCGTTCTTAAGTTTTAATATTATTTTAAATTCCTCCCTCACAACTTTCCTCCTAACTATCCTTTCTTCTTCTGAACTACTTCCTTTCAGTTCTTGTTTACTACCTTGAATATCACCAATTTCCTTCATTTGTTTTATTTCTTCCACATTCTCACCCTCTTCCTCTCCCCACTGGCGCACACCCTTCAAAATCCACGTCTTCCTCATTTCCTGTCTCCATTTCCAACCGAACCATTCACATACTAGTTTATGCCCAAATCCACCTTTTCCAAATCCGTTTCTATGTGTTTTGTTGTTGTTGTTTTTATCCCAAGTACACCTCGCTGCAGCAAACAGAAAGGGGCAGGACGGACCACTTGTCAGTATCATACCTTATATGAAACTTGACGACTTGCACTCCGGAAGTTAAGGAGTGCCACGGATAATCACGTTTTTGTTTTTTTTTTTAAATCTGTGATATATTTTCACCTTCAGAGACGATTTTTACCCTCGGCATGTATTTAAATTCCTCTCTTATTTACTTCAGCGCAGCTCACAGTTTGTAATAAATTCTGTAGCATTCGGTGTACTTCTAAATCTGCTCCTTAGTTGCATCCTTTTAGACCTGGTATTGCCTCTAGTGGCGTGGGGGTGGTAACACAACTAATTTAATTACATTACCAAATCAAAATAGCACAAAGTCTTTATTCCCACGGCAGTGACATTTATTGAATTTACCGTGCCAATGTGGTTATTTTTGGTTTTTTTGATTGGTTAAGATGTGTGTGCGACATCTTAACCAATCAACTTTCAGCACAGCACAGCACAGCACTGCTTGTGCTGAAAATATTCTTGTTTTAAACAGGTATGTGAGTTGCTTCACAATGCTATCTCGATGTTGGATTAATGTATTTAGTATATTTTCATATTATAATGGAAAATCCATTTGTTACTAATTCAATCTGAACTATAAGAATTGAAACTATTTGGCAGATTATTTCTTTTTGGGTTTCATTTTAATTGCTTTAAATGAATGGAGATTTGTGAACCTCTGGAAATTTTGGTTGGTTTTAACACATTCCTGTATCAGTTCACGCCAAGCTGTGCTGAGGAGACATGTGTGTGAGAAAGCCAGAGCCCAAGAACTGCTCTGCTGAGAATGCTTGCAGGACAGCACAGAATTTAGCTGTCCGAATTCATGACTTAGATTAATTTGAAAGTTCATAAACTTTAGTACAGAGAAAAAAAACCTTGGTAGCAGAATGCATGTTTCTGACTTTACTGCAATCACATAATTGACAAGCAAAAAAAAAAAAAAAAAAGACTATCAACTATTTTTTACAAGTAAATAACATGTTAAATACACCGACAACCTTGTGGCCACAGCTCCGGTAAGCCAGCTTGACAATGCAGGCGTGGAACACGGTCCACTCAGACTCAGTTCTGCCGGAGATGGGAGTTAAAGCTCCATCTCACAGGGGATTCCACCAGACATTCCCAGCAGACCCTCACAACACTTTTGGGCCAGTCAGGTCTGACCGGCCTCCTTCCCCACCATCTGAGCCAACTCACCACCAGGTAGTGGTCAGTGGACAGCTCCGCACCTCTCTTCACCCGAGTGTCCAAGACATACGGTCGCAGATCCATTGACAAAACGACAGTCAATCATTGAATCAATCTCCTGTCTTACTTCATCACATGACACCGGGTTAAACACCAACATACAGGCGCCGAGATGGGGAGCAACAACTATGCCCACTCCTGCCTGACGCCTCTCACCGTGGGCAACTCCAGAGTGGAAGTATGTCCAGCCCTTCTCAAGGAGACTGGTTCCAGAACCAGAGCCATGTGTCCAGGTGAGAGCAACTATTTCTAGCCGCAACCTCTCAACCTCCCACACTAACTCCGGCTCCTTCCCCACCAGAGAGGTGACATTCCACGTCCCAAGAGCCAGCTTCTGCAACCGAGGATCGGACTGCCAGGCCCCCCATCCCTCGGCCACCACCCATCAGACACTGCACCCAAGCCCTTTGGCCCCTCTGAGAGGTGTGGGGCCCATGGGAGGCTGGACCAATGTCTCCTCTTTGAGCTGAGCCCGGCCGGGAATGGGAACAAAAAGACAAAATGCAAGTGAATAGTCAATGGTGAATGTATGAATAGTGATTTATCTAGAGCAGAGGATGCCAAAGTGCTTCACATGGTGATGGTGGTAAGCTACATTGTAGCCATAGCTGCCCTAGGGCAGACTGATAGAAGCTGCTACACAATCTGCGCCATCAGACTTCTGACTAACAGCAGGAAAGGCAGTTTTGGTGCCTTGCTCAAGGACTCAACAACTGAGATGGATGTGGGGAGTTCGAACCGGCAACCCATCAGTTGGACACCCTTATGCCTGAACATGGTGTTCGTTATGGACAATCCGTGACGGGCACAGAAGTCCAACAACAGAACACCACTCGGCTACACCCAGTACAAGTGTAGTGCCACCATCTACTGGGTTCAAGTATAAGGCATAACATACACTAAAGGAAAACTCAAACCTTTTTATCGTAAATGAAATGTTACAATTGTATTTCTTTCTAAAATACTTATATAAATACACATGAAAATTCTTTCAACATAAAAAGACAATCATCTAAAAGCTGCAGCAGAAAACAGCAATTAATTCCAGCTAAAACTAGAGAAAAAAACAAATTGAAAATATTCACATGTACTTTGTGCATTCAATGCATAAAAATTAGTTTGTGGTGAATCTTGCATTTTCTTTAAAATACAAATGATTTTTTTTCATTTGAATAAATTTTAATTAGGTAGAGTAAAACTGGTTCATATAATTTCAAAGAAATGAAATGAGTTTCAATCTCATTTTAAAGACAAAATTATCACAAATAAAGGACGTTGTACACACACAACATACAGTTTGACATAAACAGCATGTTAATACAATAAAACGCAGTTTATCATTACTGTATTTTTATACAGAATATACCAAAAAAAAAACCCAAAAACAATGAAGCATCTCTGAAGGAAAATGTTTCATGGTTGCACATCTACAAGTATCCAAATGATGACATTTAACAAATAAAACCATTTTCATCTTTGTAGACATGAAACCCATCCAGTCGTTCGTTGCAGTTTTTAACCAAATCAATTCTATAGTGAACCTCAACATAGGACATGTATGGAAAATATTTCTACAGCTTTTCACCTGTGTGAATCCTCATGTGGTAAGTTAAACTGACTTTGAGACTAAAACATTTTCCACAGTTCAAATACGAAAAAGGCTTTTAACCTGTGTGAATCTTCATGTGCTGAGATAAATGATGTTGTTGACAAAAACTTTTTCCACAGTTCATACATGAAAACGGCTTTTCACCTGTGTGAATCCTCATGTGCTGAGTTAAATTCTGTTTTCCACTAAAACTTTTTCCACAATTCACACATGAAAACAGCTTTTCACCAGTGTGAATTATCATGTGCTGAGTTAACTCATATTTTCCACTAAAACTTTTTCCACAATTCACACATGAAAAAGGTTTTTCACCAGTGTGAATCATCATGTGCTGAGTTAAATTCTGTTGTTGACAAAAACGTTTTCCACAGTTCACACATGAAAAAGGTTTTTCACCAGTGTGAATCTTCATATGCTTAGTTAAATTCTCTTTTAGACGAAAACTTTTTCCACAGGTCACACATGAAAACGGCTTTTCACCCGTATGATTTCTCATGTGAGCATCAAAAACAGATTTGAAAGCAAAACGCTTTTTACAGATGACACATGAGAAAAGTTTTTTTCTTTCCTGATTTTGGTTCTCAGCTTCAGCAGGCTCCTGGAAGATGACGTCGTTCCTGTTTGGTTCTGATTCAGTGTGGTCTGTTTGCTCATCAACAGGAACCACCATGCAGGCATCAGTCTCCTGTTTTAATTCAATCAGTTCTTCACCCTGACTGCAGTAAACTTCTTTCTCTTCCACTTTTATCTGATGATCTTCTGGCTCTTCCTGTTCTGGTTTCACCTGCAGAGGTTCTAATTCCTCCTGGTCCACAGTGGATCTCCTCTCCTGGCTATTAACGTTACACTTCAGAGAATCTGGAGAAGAAAACAGAGGAAAAGAGTAATTAACTTTATTGAAGTAAATGGGAGAAATCATTCATCATTTAAGACAGAAATAAAAAAAAAAAACACCTAAAAATTGAAGAGCGGAGACAGAGAGACAGATCAGTCAACAAATCAAGCTGACAATTGGAGAATTCTCAAATAAACATATATTAAAAGTATATTTTTTATTAATTATAAAATTATAGTAGAGTAAATTTTATTATTTCAATATATTACTTAATTTGGAGCTATGATTTATTTTCATTACTTTTATTTGTATTACATTTGATTTGAGTTAACTTTATATTTTTGGGGTTTATTTACAGAGTTTATTTGGAGGTTACAAATTAAAAATATTGTTCCTTTGTTATTTTCTTTTCTAAGTTAGACAGGAAGAACTGTGGGTCCATTTTCTGTAAGTATAGGGACTGGTATAGGACCAGCATGCACTGGGTTGGGCCTGTGGGTTTTGACCAGAGCAGGAGAGGAAACAATGAAAAGTATTAATGGTGAGATGAAGCTTCATGAAGCTCTGAGGAACTCCATCCAATCATTGGACTCATGAGCCGATGCACCGCGGTGCTTCATATGCTCTACTGTGGCATCAAGTGGACAATATATGTAAAATAGGCAACGTGAAAACAACATGAAGCCTTACAATGAATAAACTAGTAAAATATGTTTGTGATTCAGATACATAAATTCTGATTAATCTGGTTGTATGAAACAATGGCTGGATCAAAAAGAAAACTAGAAACAAATAGAAAACAGAGAGTTGTGATTGGCTTGTTACTCGCTGTGTCACCAGGGACAACGATTTATGACTAAAAATAAAAACTTTAAATGTATTCGGGTTTAGGTGAGTTCTCTGTTTTACGTGCTTCATAAAAATCCTCCTGGATTACTCAACACATCACTAATGAAACGTTTGATCTTTGTTATTTTCTTGTCAAACTGGAATAATAAACTATAAAAGCAATGTTCAAGTTTTTTGGACATTTAACATTTTTTATCTATGTAACTGGGTGGTGTATTAGTTGAAAACTGTTCACATGAAGTAGTTGTTAATTCCCACCCGTATTGGGTCCATCAACACATCTTTGCCCGTACGTCATTATGACCCTTTCCCCCATAGATGTATATAAAGAACAGACGCCTCATGGACCGCTTTTTCTTATTGTCACTGACGAGATTTAAGGCGGCCATCTTGGATCGTTCGACCGCTCCACTGAGCTTTATATGTTTGACAGGCTCAATGACATATCGGCGCATTTATCACTCATAACTCGCCAAATACTCAACAGATTTTCACCATTGTTTGCTGTAAATCTTATTAAAACATCCATCACAGCTGCATTTACAAGGAAATTATTTTTTTAAGTATTTTTGAATGACTGATATATGGTTGAGCATATTTAACAATTCTTAGTTGGGAAAACAAAAAAGATTTGGAATAGAATGTTTTGATATTGCTGTATTATGAGCATTTTACAAAGCACACAACCAGTCATAATTTTGTTAATATATTATTTAGTAATATCTATTTGTATTTATATAAAAATACAGAGACAATAATACAATCATAGAGAACCAAAGATTATTAAATAATTATTAATGCTGAATAATATGCAATAAACTACACATATTTATATGGACAAGCGTATATACATAATATCTATTTCAGTTTTACTCAGTTTTTCCAGCCGAGGAGCTTAAGAGAGATTCAGCAGCTGAAACCACTGATCTGCACTACTTTTCACAGTGAAACCTTTTCCACAAGTCACACAGGTGAAGGCATCCTCACCTGTGTGACTCCTCATGTGTCTTGTCAATTTCTTGTTTCAAGAAAAGGTTTCATCACAAATTTCACAGGAACATACATTTTGGCTCCGGTGAGTTTTTTTGTGCATTTTTTTGTTTGTTTGTTTTGGACCTTTTGCAGTTCCTTTTTGCTATTTGGTTTTCTGACATCTCTTTTTTTCCTTTCTGCTCTTTGTCTCTCTTTTCTTCTGGGTCTCCAGAATTGTTTCCTTCCTGATCCTGGTTGTCACCATCATCTTTGCGCTGATCATCTATCTCTTCCTCAGAATTGACAATGATTTTATAAAACTCCATTAATGTTTCTTCAGTTGGAGTTAACTGTTCGTTGATTAACTCTCTCTGAAAATGAATTGAAGACAGTTACAACATACACTAAAATATTTTCCAAATACACCAAACCTGCCTTCAAACTACATAACAAAAGGGGTTAGTTTAGGTGTTGTAGTTTTGGAATTAGAGCTGATCTCATGTGACCGAGACCGAAAAAAGGGTGAAAATTGCCCTTTATTGCAATTTCACAAATCAGAAAAAGGTTTCACAAATCCCAAACATGGTTATAAATATTCTGCTATTAGAACAAAATAATCCAGTCCAGGTTTGAAGAGTCTAGGTGTTGTAGTTTTTAAACTAGAGTCGATTAAAGATGCGGAAGGTAGTGAAAAATTAGGTGGAATAGCCCTTTAGCCATTTTCCAAATCGCAAGCTGGAATCGGAAACCAACATAGGCGTAAATGTGCCGGGGAACCCCAATCCCTCCAAGATTGGGGTTCAGATAATCCCAATCTTGCAAAAGTCTAGAATTGTCAAAGAAAAAAGAACATTGAAGAAACATTTGCATTTAAATATCAATATGAAAAGGCAAAAGAAACAAAGAACGAAATAAATCTGTCATTTATGTCAGAAAAAAATAAGAATGAATTTTGAGGTCCCCTCCCCCACCATTGCTAGGACAATGGTTCAGTCCAAAGTGTAGGAGGAGCAACATTACAAACATAAATCCCTCCAGTAAGTAAATATTTACACCAAAAAAACATGTAAACCTTTTATTTACATTCACTGCTAAATAAGAAGAAAAATATTAACAATAAAGATCAGACTGCAGTTCATTATGTTATTACTTTGGCTGAATCATGACGAGCTGCTTCATTAACAAAACTGCTTCACTGCTTTCATAGACTTAAGATTTTTTGTCAAATGAAGCAAACATCTAATTCATATTTGACTCTTTAATTTTTAGTTAATTAGAAGAGTTTGAAACAGGAGGGAGGAGCTGAGCAACAGAAGAGAGAACAGACAGGAAAAAAAGAAAGCTATGCTTTTATTTCTCACTGGTTCAATGTAGAGCCTTTAAAACCACAAAATAAAATCTGAATATTTTTCTTTACAAACTCTGGTGCTTTAAGTGTTATGTTTAAGTTATGATACTCCCCAGATGTTCATTTCTATCTACTTGTTTGTTCTCTGTCACTCAGGACATGACAAAACTAAAAAAGCTTAAAAATAAAGCAACATAAGTTCTAATTTATACAGCCCATAACTTGTATTGGGAGCCAGTACAATAAATCAACATTATTAAGAGGAGTTACTCATTAAAGCTGTTTTATTTAGAACCTTAAATGTTTGTAAAGGTATTACAGAGATTAGATCAATCAGACTGAACAAAACTCGTATAGAAGCAACAGTTGAATTTTAGTTTTACTTCTCATTCTTTTGTTTGCTGAGAAAAACACGTTTAATGTGCATACTAGTCATTTTTGGTCCAGCTTGAATGTGGTTTAAAAACTTTCTAAACCCCATCTTACGTTACATTTCACTGTAACTTTGCCGATCCCCCACCCCAAAAAAAAATTTTTAAAATTGGTCTTAAGAAATGTTCCTGTTTATGGTCCCTCCCAATGATGAGATGGGATTTACGTCCTTGGAAACCAACTTCAGCTTCGTCACACACAATACATGCACAGTAAAAACGTTGAAAGGTCTAAATGACCCATCATCTTAAGAACCCGGGAGGCTTAAATAGTTGGAATAAGGTATTTTTTCTGCTTTCTGCAGGCAACTTGCTCAGTCGAGAGGCTGCTAACGTTATGTGACGTCGATTAATTACCCCTCTATTTCCAATTCTCCTCAGTAAAACGTTGGTGTTTCCTACCTATTCGGTGTAAGGTGATCTGAGGAGTCCAAGAGAAATCAAACAGTCTGCGCTGATCATCCATCTCTTCCTCCGACTTGACGATTTTAAAAAACTCCGTTAATATTTAGTTAGCAGGAGTTAACTGCTCGTTGATTAACTCTCCGAGGGTGAATTCAAGACAGAGTTACTGCAGACATTCAAATGTTTGCCTAATTAGTCCGGTCCCAATACTCCACCGTTCTTCTGCCTTTGTGTTCTTCAAATGTGCAGTTATGTTGGAGGGTTTGAGCCAGTTTGTCCACCTTCTGCAAACATACACTCGGCTGACAACAATGACTCAAATTTGCAGAGAGAAGAAAATGAAGGAAAATACGACTTAAGATTGCCTTTTGATTATGGAGGAATTTAAAGGTGCCTAACCTCATGGAATATATAAATAAAGAAATACACAGGACTCCGAATGCCTTCTGCTATACGGGAAGAGATTTCCTGCACATCTGCGGAACCAAAACATCACATTCACATCATTACAGAAATCCAAACTCTCTCCCAGCTCCACTCTTGTGTATTGGGAAGCTCCAACCAATAGCGTTCTTTTCCTCCATTTGTGTAGCACTTCTGGCTCCGTTTTACACTGGGTGTGTATTGGACTTCCTGGAATAATTTGAGACCTCTTGACCTCAACATCTGCTCCATTTCAGAAGAACTATTAGTCAAGTCGTTTGTTCCTTATCTATCCAAACAGATATTCTTTCCCAAGTCTTGTTTTCTTCTAGAAGAAAACAATTCTTCTAGAAGTGTAATCAAATGTATTAAGATATTTCTTTTAAGTATTAACAGCATGTTCTGAACTAGTTAGTGTCTAACCATACTAATTTGGATGCAGCTTAGATTACGAAAATAGAACAGGATTGGGAAACTAAAGTTTTAGAAGTAAAATATTTCAGGTATTCTAAAAGAGTTTTTTTTTAAAAAAGATAATCCTGCAATTTTTAGATCCAAACTCACAGTTATCATCTGACACCAGATGTCTGTGTCAGAGTGTGTTTATAACAGGAATCAGTTTCTTGATGAATCGCTGAGGCAGGAAAACCACCAGGTCTAAGAGAAGCATAAATCTTAAGATCTGGAATGTTAAAGGAGGACGGACTGAGAGACATAACATACGAGACTGGTATGGGAAAATCCTGTTTGAGAATGACGTTTGTTCTACGTGGATATTTGCTTTTGGATTTGAACAGGTCTCAAAGAAGGTAATGAAATCAACCATAAACAGTCCCTGTGGAGTCCCTGGATCCGGGAGACTAGAGGAAAATTAACGAGCCAAGTCAATTTTATTCCTCAAAGTTCAACAATATATACAGAAATACATTATATTTGTTTCATCTAAATGTTTTTCTAAGATCAGGCATATCTGTTACAGGTTTTAGGGGTTTTAATCCTAATCACTAGAGCTCAGTCGGCCAGAGATCAGAATCTGCAGGAATTCAATAAATGCATCAAAACCAGGGCCGGCCTAAGCCAAGCAACAATTGGTTTTGGGGCCCTCTTGTTTCTGCAATCAATCCACATTGATTGCAGCAATGTGGATTGCTGCAATCAACAGTGAGACTATTAGATCACTCGCACACCTGCTATAAACTCATTGCATCTCTGACAGCGCTGTTAGCAATATAAGCTATTTGCATAGTGGTAGTAAAAGCAGCAAAAAAGTAGTATGCGCTGGACTTAAGATGGAATACATACACACACATCTTTATGAATTACTTTAAATTAATTTCTCTTGGGTGTAGCTCTTAACAGCTAAAAGTTTAACTTATATTTTCTTGCCTGAGAATGTAGACCAGTACTTTACAGATTGTGTGCCTTCAAATAATTTTAACAGCTTCTGGAGTAGCTGGTGTAAAAATAATGTACGTTTTTGCCACATAAATTATCATGTTCATCAGCAAACAACATACTGCCAAATACAGCAAAGAGTGGCTCATTGATATGTTAATGCAGCAACCACATTATCTGGAAACTTCTTTAATGGAAAAACATCTTGCAGAAATATAAAAACACAGCAGATATAATCAGTAAATAAATGGCAAAAAGTATCATCAGTTCCATCAAAGATGAAATAAGGCTAAAAACAAAATTTTCTATTACAGCAGACAGCAGGAATTTGCTCACACTATTATGTCACTCAGAATCCACTGCTAAACTGAAAGAAGACCGTCTTGATGGTAAATTGAGTTTATTACATGAGAATTACAAATACAATGTTTTCCATTTTTGAATCAGAAATTGAATTTAGGTCAATACGTTTTCTAACACATTAAAAAATAAAAACCTTTTCAAAAATAAACTGTGTAAAAGACAAACGTACAATTTAGAATATTTTTAAGAATTACACCTAGGAAGATATTAAAAAAAAAAAAAAAGTAATTCAGTTTTACTTATATAACGCAAATTCACAGCGAATGTCATCTCAAGGAACTTTACCAAAAAATAATTTCAGTTTAATCACACAAACATTTCAACTGATTCCAGTTATGACACACTACAGTAAGTTAATTATTCAAAGTATTTTAAAAGTTTCTATCTAAGGAAACCCAGCATAATCAGCAGTATTTAAAACCAAGAGAAAAAAGAATGAAAGTAATGTGTAATGTTTAGTTTCTAATCAAAAAACTAATTATTTTGTGATATATCAAAAAATAATTTTTCAGTTACCCCTATAACTGAAAAAAACAGTGTTGATCTAATAAAGCATAAAAAACAAGGAGACTTTAAAAAAGAGAAAAAGATTAATTAAAAGGAAAACTTTTAATGATTTATAGATGTGAATCTTAAAATAATTTAGGTCCATCATTCTTTTGATTAGTTTTAGGTATTTAACTTAAATACCTTTAGAAATGTGACATTATCAGAAAAATTTCATTATTTCAACTTAAAAATATTTGAAGCCTTTTCTGAATACAGTGGTTCCCAAAGTGTGGGGCATGGACCCTATGGGGGACGCAGTGCCATTGCAGGGGGGTGCGGGAAGAGGTATGAATGAAAGAAAAGAAAAAAAACAGTTACACAAAAGTGTTTCACTGTAAAGATGGTTTGTAGTGTGTTTTGTTGCAACCCGAAGTGTGAAATGAACTTCAGTGGAGTTTGAAAACAAAATATGTGTTTAGGTTTATGTCTGGTTGAACAATGTGTGTGCCCAGTTGATTCTTTCTCTCTTTTTTGGGTGGGATTTTTTTGTAATTCATAGGGGGCCCAGGAAAATTTTGGGAACCACTGTCTTAATCCAAGATGCTACATTTTCCAGGAAAATTTTGGGAACCACTGTCTTAATCCAAGATGCTACATTTTAAAGGGGCAACATTATGTGTTTTCCAGGGATAAGGTGTAATTTACAACACAATCAAGCATCTATATTATCTTCAGTTGTTATAAAAATGCGATATATACCAAATATGAAAAAAAAAGACTGTAATTTAATGCCTTGAAATTGGGCAACTGTCTTTTTATGAACTCTTTCTACTTCTGTAACACCGCCTTCAGGAAGAAATCATAACATCACCCCACTATAAAACCTTCAACAACATTTTTACCAGCGCTGTACCAAGAAGTACCTCATATGAGCTCAACAGATGTGCAGTTCCACTAGGTGTTTGCTAATTGCAGCTGGCTAGTCAGAAGGAGCCGAATGTGGAGTTGAAGGAGAGGGGTGCTCTTTTACATAGTACTGCCCCTTTAAAATGTGATCCAACTGTAATTACAGATTAAAAGGTAAGTTACAAAGCAACGTGGCACTTCAGGTTCACATTATGCCATCTCACCAGAGTGGGTCCTCATGTGAACCGGTAAACTCTTTCTATAGGTGAAACATTTTCCACAGATCTCACATGAGAAAGGCTTCTCACCTGTATGAATTTTCATGTGACAATTTAAAGCCCCCTTTTCCCTAAAACTCTTTCCACATGTCACACATAAGAAAGGCCTTTCACCTGTATGAGTTCTCATGTGAATAGTTAAACAATTTCTTGCACTAAAGCTCTTTCCACAAGTCATACATGAGAAAGGCTTCTCACCTGTGTGAGTCCTTATGTGAATAGTTAAAGAACTTCTTACCCTAAAACTCTTTCCACATGTCATACATGAAAAAGGCTTCTCACCCGTGTGACTTCTCATGTGAAAAGTTAAATTGGTTTTATTGGTAAAGTTTTTTTCACAGCACTTGCATGAGAACGGTTTCTCACCTGTGTGGATCCTCATGTGAGAGTTTAAACCATCTTTTGTAGAGAAACCTTTTCCACAGGTCCCACATGTGAAAGGCTTCTCACCTGTGTGAGTTCTCATGTGAATAGTTAAACAACTTCGAAGACTAAAACCTTTTCCACAGATCCCACATGGGAAAAGCTTCTCGCCTGTGTGATCTCTCATATGAATCACCAAATGACTTTTTTGAATGAAATGTTTTCCACAAGTACAACATGTGAAAGGTTTCTCACCAGTGTGAGTCTTCATGTGATAATTAAAATGAGATCTGCTCTTTAAACTTTTTCCACAGGTCCCACATGAGAAAGGCTTTTCATCAGTATGAGTCCTCATGTGAGAAGCTAAACAACTTTTAGTAGTGAACGTTTTTTTACAGATCTTGCACGAGAAAGGCTTCTCACCTTTGTGAATTCTCTTGTGGCAAGTTAAGCCATCTTTTGTGAAGAAACTTTTTCGGCAGGTCCCACATGAGAAAGGCTTTTCGCCTGTGTGACTTCTTATGTGAGAAATCAAACCCCTTTTTTCCCTAAATTGTTTTCCACAAGTCACACAGGTGAAAGGTTTTTCACCTGTGTGACTTTTCATATGAGTACCTAAATGACCTATTTGAGTGAAACTTTTTCCACAAGTCATACAGATGAAAGGCTTTTCACCAGTGTGAATTCTCATGTGAGAAATTAAATGAGATTTGTTTCTGAATTTCTTTCCACAGGTCATACAAGAGAAAGGTTTCTTGCCTGTGTGAATCCTCATGTGAGTAGTTAAATTACTTTTTTGGGCAAACGTTTTTTGACAGTTTGGACATGAGAAAGTCTTCTGAACTTTGTGAATACTCATATGATTACTTAAATTACTTTTGTTCCTGAAACTTCTTTTACAAACAACACATGAGGAAAGCTTATTTCCCTTATGAGATGTAAAGTCAAGATCTAAGCTTTTTGAGGTTTTACATGAATAAGACTTCTCCCCTGAGTGGCTTTTTATGTGTTTAGTCAGGTTACTGTTAAAGGAAAAGGTCTTATCACACATTTTACAGGCAAATAAATTTTGGTCTTGGTGACTTTTCTTTAGCATTTTTTGGTTTCTGTTTGGTTCCGTTTCACTGTTGATTCTTTGCACATTAGAAGAAGTCACCAAAATGTCTCCAGTCTCCTGTTTCAGCACAAGCTGCTCTTCATCCTGACTGGAGAAGGGTTGATTCTCTTCCACTTTGAACAGTTTTATCTCCAGATGCTCTCGTTCTTCTTGCTCATGTTTTATCTCCAGATGCTCTTGTTCTTCTTGCTCATGTTTTATCTCCAGATGCTCTTGTTCTTCTTGCTCATGTTTTATCTCCAGATGCTCTTGTTCTTCTTGCTCTATTTTTATAGGTTTTATTTTGTCTTGATCTACAGTGGAGTCCCCATCCTGGTTGCTGAGCTCAGTGAAAACCTCTTCCTTTTTACATACACAGCATTGTGGAAGATCTGGACCAACAGACAAAAAAAAAAAGCTTTGAAATTT
Source organism: Poeciliopsis retropinna (assembly GCA_010277075.1). Classification (NCBI taxonomy): domain Eukaryota; kingdom Metazoa; phylum Chordata; class Actinopteri; order Cyprinodontiformes; family Poeciliidae; genus Poeciliopsis; species Poeciliopsis retropinna. The sequence continues at coordinate 43,792 of VMRM01000016.1, read as the reverse complement.
AAGTTAAAAAGTTAATAACTTGGCATATCTAAATAGGCTTTATTTGGTATGAAAATTAGCTTGATATTCTTCTGATCAAAAGGTAAGTAGATGTGTAAATAGTATGTATATTTAATATAAATACAGGAACATTTATGCAACCTTTCTAAGAAAATAACCATGCTGTTAATAGAAAATAAACAATGATGCAAACAGTCACATGTTGAAAATTCTGCGTAATTAGCATAAACATTAGCCAACACGTTGCAGGACGAATCTAAAGTTTCCATCTCTGACTACTCAAGTAAAAGTTAGAAATAAAAAAAAGCATCCTTTTTTACAAAACGTTACTCAACCACCCACCTGTTAATTAGTTAACATTCTTGTTAACAAGCTTAACATAATACTGGTATGGCTTAACTAGTCATCATGTAGCTAACATTAACTTCAATCAGTAACAATACTCAACTCACTCAGCTTGTCTGGAAAAATTGTGCAAAGTTCTTTGTTATTTGCTGGCTTGTAACAGCTGAAAAATGTGCAGGGGACAGATGGGACAGAAACAGAATGTCCAGGAGCTCCTACTGTATCAAATTGAGATAAGAATAATACAATGTTGACCACTCTGAGGTAAAAACAAGAAAAACAAATCCCACATAAAATAAATAACCTGTGGGCAGACAAATGCCAACGTCGTCAGAGCTGGCTTTCATTGAGAGCTTTTACTTGGACTGGTTCATTAAAGCTGTAACTTTTATAAAGCTATATTTTTTCCATATTTGTTAAAACTGTCACCATGTTGTGACAATATATGAGACAAATAATCTGTGAAAAGATCATTCTCCTCCACTTCCTGCTTGTGCTATTATCAGCATCTGAAGGCGATAATAGCTGTTAGATGGCTATTGATTGTTTCTGGTCACTACTGGTCAGAAACAACCAATCACACTCAGGAGGAGGGTGTTGGAACTGCCAATCAATACTGCTAAATGTGCTAATGGCAAAGAAACAGATTACCATTCCAGGAAAACCATTTATCCACTGTCATCAGTAACCATGCTAACTAGCCTTAGCATTTGTGGCAGGCTCCGTTGCAGTGAACAAGCAGTATTGAATGGGAGGGCAAGTTGGTGTGCACAAGATTGATTGACGTGCTAAGGCCCTTCTCCTGGTTCTGATTGGTTGTTTCTGACTGAGTTGTGCATTTCTGTAGTTAGTACTGGGAGAAGGCAGAGGAGCTCTATTAAAAAAAAACAAAAAAAACATGGTATCTGTCCAATATTGTCACATCATAATAAGTTTAACACATTATTGTGTTAAATAATACGTTCAACCTCTTCTGACCTTTCTTTTCTAGAAAGAAAAGAAAGATTTATTTCCTTTCTGCAGTAGTTGCAGTATGTGACTTTTCTTTTCTAAAAGTTACATACTGCAAAATTAAGTGCTGATATGTTTCCCCTGGAGCCACCAACTACATCTCCCAGAGTGCTGTGCGGTCATTCAACATAGTTTTGATTTATCATGATCATGTGTCTGTTGTGGTTTACGTTCTTATGGATTTGTGTCCTTTACAGATGCAGCAGATTTGTCATTACAGGGTTATTTATTTTGTTGTACTTTAAATAGTTGCCGAGTTTAGCATCGTCCCAAACAATTTCATTTAACTTTTCTCCAACTGACTTTAGCCCCTCTCTTTAACCTCTCCCATCAGTAAATCCTGAGGGTGTTTCCTACCTATTCGGTGTAAGATTATCCGGGGTAATCGGGAAAAATCCAGCAGTCTGCGCTGATTATCCGTGTCTTCCTCGGACTTAACGATTATTTCTTTAAACTCTGTTTCTTCAGCATGAGTTAACTGCTCCTTAATCCATTTTCTCTGAGGCTGAACTGAAGACATTGTTGATACAAACACTCAAATATATCTCAAACCTACAAACTCGTCTTCAAAATGCCTTCTAACTAAGGCTATGCTAACGCTGCTAGCTGTGGTCTGTTTTATCTCCGGTGCGTTTCGCTGTAGGAAACTGTTAAAGATATTTAGTTCCGCTTTGACTTTTACAAATCCTGAGTATATATTTGAAAGAAAAACAAACAAACATTAATTTTATTTTATTTTACTGTCTGAATTCTCTGAGTGAAACGCGCTTTGTCGATTACTCCCAGTCTGATATTTTCAAGCTTTTTGTTTCAATTTATTTGATGATTTTCAACTTAAAGCTAATGAAAATGCAACATCTAAGGTTAAAAAAATACTTTCTAAAGTTTATTTTCAGAAGATACTTTATATCTCAATACGAGCGTCATCAGAATGTATTTTCCAGTTTTGTATTTATCTTCTTACTTTTGAAATTGTAACAATTATTCATAACAGCATCTTTACCACTAATTCTCCAGAACTGGACGACAAACTTTAAATAATACCCATGTTATCACTCTTTTTTGAAGTGGTCTTTGTCCGTTTTATTTATACATACTATTTCTATTTGTTTTAAAACTATAATCTGATGTGTCGATATGAAAAAAACGTTACGTCGTATTGTCCAAGCTTAAACATCTAATCAAATTTCAATTAAACTGATATTTCAATTAAACTGCAAGAAATTCAGATGATAAAACTTTAAAAATGAGTTAATTTGGTATGAGTAATCAAATCGAGTAATCCAGATAAATTGATTTTGAAAAACTTAATTTGATCGTAACAAATTAATCTTTTTTTTAAACGTTGGACTTCCTTTTTCTTTTTTCAGGGAGAGGCACTTTTATTAGATTAAAATTAATTTTGAAAATCTTTAAGCTCTCTTCTCTTCATCAAGCCCAGTTTTCTTAATTAAAATGTATTTTTTATTATTGGTCTGGTGTAATATTTTCATCTTAAATCTACTGTTTTCATTACCTGACCTCAAAAAATAAAGGGTTGAAAACGACTCATTATTTAGTGAATTGTGCTCCTTAAATAAATAAACTCTGCAACAATATTCTAAATATAAATATAATGTAAAGGAGGTGTTTCAGTGGGAACCATAATATCTGAAGCGGAACTTAACATTGTTCATTGTTTCGTCAGTGGAGCCACAGTTAAGCCCACCGGAAATAAAGACGGAGCATCGATAGCAGCGTTAGCTTTTCCTTTGTTAGAAAGTGGCTTGAATACGGATTCGGCGTTTTAGGTAAATACATGACTGTTTTCTATAAAACAATGTCTTCAATCCGGATTCAATGACAGTTTATCAGCGAGTGTTTAACTCCTGTTGAAAAATCGTTTTCAGAGTTTAAAGAAATCATCGCCAGGTCGGAGGAAGAGATGGACGATCAGCGCAGACTGCTGGTTTTCACACGGACTCCCCAGATCATCTTATACCAAATAGGTATGAAACACCCTCACGTTTTAGCAAACAGAATAACGGCTGGAAAAATTAACAGATCAACCGTCAAATGAAACTGAAGCTGGTGTCCGATTGCAGCTCCCGATTCGGAAAATGGCTAAAAACTAGATCATCTCTAATCTGACCAATTAAAAAAAAAAAACACACAAATACCACAATATTTAAAGCCAAGCGTGTAACGTTTATTGATCCTATCGATCTCTCAACTAATGCTCAGAGAGGCGGCCATCTTCTGAAAAGCTGGCTTATCAGTTACACGAAGAGGCTCGAAGGTCTTGAGGGGCTATTTTTATATTATGCTGAATTGAAAACAAAAAAAGCACATAATTATGTTCTAACTATCTCTTGCATCAGCTGTATTAAACTCAGTCTTGTAGAGCTAGTAGCTTACTACTGGTGCACTTTATTTCTGACCAGTGGTTTTGGTAAATCTTGAAACCAGTAAGTGGCCCAAGCCCTTTATCAATTCACAATCTCAAAAAATTTCCAGAAAGAAATGGTCATTTCAATTCTATCATGCAGTTGAAACCAGAAGTTTACATATAACAAATAAAAAATATATATTTATTTTACTTTCTAAAGTCAAATCAGGCTAAACTTCTTGTCTTAGTTTTGCTAGGATTACCAAAATTATTTATATTTACTAAATGCCAGAAAATGTAGCAAGAACCTATTTTAAAGATTTTTTTGTAACTTTCTTTGAATGAATAAGTTTACATACGTTTGGTCAGGGTCAGGGATAATTGTCTTTTAAGCTGTTTGACTCTTTTGGGTTTCCTTTGACCAACGTCAGATAAGTCAGCTGACACATTTGAGTTAACTGGGGGGACATCCGTAGATGTTTTTAGTGCCAGAACTGAAACGCATTGCTTTCTTGTTCGACATGAAATCAGCCAATATATCAAGAAGAGCTGCGCAAATCTCGTTCATCCTTGGGAACAATTTACAGACGCTTGAAGGCACTGCAGTCATGAGTCCAAACATGATGGAAATGTCCAATCGTCATACCAATCAGGAAGGAGATGGGTTCTGTGTCCCAGAGATGAAAGTATTTTGGTCCAAAATGTCCAGATTGACCCAAGAACAAAAGACATAAAGATAAGATGTTGACTGAACAGTGTAATTATCTACATTTCTGCACCCTCATGGGCTAAATGCCACCCAGTACTGAGGAAGCCATTACTCCAAAGAAAACAGAAAATCCAGATTTAAGTTTGTTAATGCACACAGGGTCAAAAATCGTCATGTTTGGAGACATGTCCTGTGGTCCACTGAAGCTACAGTGGAACCGTTTGGCCCTTTATGGTCATCGTAACATTTGGAGGAAAAAGTGTGATGGTTGTGCCACCCCAATGTGAAGTATGGTGGTGGCAGCATCATGTTGTGGGGTTGTTTTGTCGCAGGAGGAATTTCTTTAAAAAAAAGAGGGCCTGACAGTTTACTTTAAAGCATAATTAACCCCCACATTAACTTTTCTTGCCCAAACTGTCCATATATTGTTCCTGTGCAAATTTGGATATTTTCGTGTGAATTTGTTTAGTTCTGTGTTATTTTGCCGGCCTCCTTCAGGCAGCTGAATGTTTCTATTGTTTAAAGGAGCAGTATTATATCAAATTTATACTTTTAGTTTTATGTCATGTTTTAATGTTATTCCCTCATCAAAGTGTTGCCTTGGTTTTTTTTCCATGCATGTTTGAGGAATCCTTCAATCTCCATGGCAACCACTGAGATGTGCAAAACGCCTGGTTGGACCCACTTTGTCCTTTTAAAAGTTTAAATTATCTTTTTTTCTAACTGTTGATGCAGTAAAATAAGCAGTTATTTTACTTTTCTATTGTCTGCTGCTTTTGGATCACAGCATGTTCCTTTTTACCCGTCTGGAGTCATCTGTTGGTATTCAGGGTTCTGCACTGCTATATTTTCTGGACCATAAGGCGCACCGGATTCTAAGGTGAATGCTAAAACATACTGTCTTACAAAAAAAAGGTCACGGAAGCAAAACAGTGAGGTTAGTTTAACTTTATTCTACTATGTATCAATACTCATATTATTTTTTTATCATTCTTCTTCCACAAATCCATCAAAGTCCTTATCTTATGTGTCTGAATTGAACAGCTGTTTTGTCATCAAACATGCCAGTTTTCCTCTCATCATTGTCGGAGTCTCGTTGCCAAGTGGCCGTTCAGCTTTGGCGAAAGCTTGGACAACAGTTAAAGCAGATATCTTAGTCCCAGAATCCACAATCCAGTCACATACTGGAGGCGCTGCCTCCCTTGTCTTAGTAAACGTGTGTTCGCCGTCCATTATCTATTGCTCCCACGCAGCTTGCAACTTCACTTTGAACGCCCTACCAGTGTCCAGCAGTTGGAGTTCTATTGTTAATCCTCCTGGAAGGATGACGTGAACTGATAGCCTGTCGTTATCGTAAGCATGTCTCTTCACTTTTGGGGGTCCTCAGAAAAACAAATGTTGTTTTCCAGCATACCGGTGGTATTCCTTCCAGAGGTGTGGCAAAAGTGTATGTATTACATAATGTTCTCTGATTGGCTTATTGCTGCTAGAGTATGTCCCAGTATTGTACAAATATTACATCACATTTAGATTACTAATTTTTTTGTGCTTTTAAGTTGGACCAGAGCTCACTGCAGCCACTACAGAGCATACATAACCCTGCAGCCCGTCTGCTGATGAAAACAAGCAGGAGTGAATCCATTACCCCATTTTTCAGCTTTTGAGTAAAGTTTAAGGATTTATTGATGTATATATTTTTTAATTGTCTAATCCCTATTTTGTTAGAGAGCTCTTGCAGCGCTACACTCCACCCAGAGGCCTGAGTTCAACTGATCAGCTTGTATTGTCTGTCCTTATATTTAGGCTAGAAACCAGAGGAGACAGAGTTTTTTCTGTGGCAGCAGCCGGACTGCGATCAGTCTCATTCTGTCTGTTGAGCTTTCTCGGTCAGTTGGTCAGTTTCATTTTTGTTAAAAACCACGTCTAATCTCTCTGGCCTTCAAAACTAGTTTAAAAAAAGGGAGATAATTAGTACCTCACTGATTCAACTTTTTAAAGATTTTTGTGACTTGTTTTAGCTGTCTTGGTTTTTATTAGCTTTTGGTATTTTCTGTAAATTTTATAATTCTTATTTTTTTAAATCAAACTTCAGTTTTATTTTTTGTTTTATAATTGGTTTGTGATTTTTGTGAAGCTCTTTGGACAGCTGAGACTTTTGTAAATGTGCTACATAAATAAATTCTGGCTTGATTTTGCTGGAATTTTCAAAATTTGTCAGCTGTTACCCTGACACATAGAAAGTGTGTTAGCTGCATTTTAAATGTTGCTGTCTTTAAATGATAGTTTTACACCTCTTCATGGGCAATAGTGCTTCACGTGTATTTTTTTTATTTAAGAAATGTCCTTCATATTATAGAAAGAACCTATTCATACATGAGAAATCTCAGGTTTTAAGAAAATGACCACTTATCAGTTAAACTTTAGTCGTTGAAAAGATTGACTTGATTTCTAATAAGTAAAATTGAAAGGTGTGTTCTTTTACTCACATTTATAAGCTTTTATTTTGTGTTTTTGTCCAGATCTCTCACGATGCATTGTAGTTAAAGAAGAGGAGGAGGTTCCTGTTGAGCTCAATAACCAGGATGAGAATTCCACTTTAGATCGAGAAGAACCAGAACCTCTGGGGATAAAACAGGAGCAAGAGGAACCGGAACATCAACAATTCAAAGAGAATCAACTCTGTATCAGTCAGGAAGAAGAGCAGTTTGTGCGAAAACAGGACACTGATTCGCCTGAAGTTGAGAGTCAGGATCAAGAAGAAATTGATTCTGAAAATCAAGAAAAAAATAAAGATAATCAGAAAGAACATGAGAGATGTCAGAAGACCAAACAGCAGAAAGGCACTCTCCCAGGCCACAGTTTGTATTCCTGTGAAATTTGTGATAAAATCTTTTCTGGACAAAAGGGTTTCACGATACACATGAGAAATCACATGCGTGAGAAGACGTATGGATGTACAACCTGTGGAAAACGTTACTATAGCAGAAGTGGTTTAAATCTGCACATGAGAGCCCACACAGGGGAAAAACCGTTCACATGTGCAACCTGTGGAAAAAGCTATGGTAGCAGGGTTTCTTTAAATTTTCATATGAGAACTCACACAGGGGAAAGGCGGTTCAAATGTGTTGTTTGTGGAAAAGATTTCCGTCAAAGTTCAGCTTTACATACTCACATGAGAACTCACTCAGATCAGAAGCCTTATTCATGCACAACCTGTGGAAAAAGGTTTTCTAATAAAAGCGTGTTAAATTCTCACATTATAATTCATACAGGTGAGAAACGTTACTCATGTATTGCTTGCGGAAAACGTTTTAGTCAGAAAAGTCAGTTACGGTATCACATGATGACTCACACAGGTGAGAAACCCGTTTCATGCATGACCTGTGGAAAAACTTTCACTCATAAAGGTAATTTATCTGAGCACATCAAAACTCACACAGGTGAGAAGCCTTTTTCATGTTCTACTTGTGGGAAATGTTTCAGTCACAACAGCCTTTTAAGAAATCATATGAGAAGACACACAGGTGAGAGGCCTTTTTCATGCACCACTTGTGGAAAGACTTACAGTGAGAGAAGTGGTTTAGCTTATCATGTCAAAACTCACACAGCTGAGAGACCCTTCTCCTGTGTGACCTGTAAGGCAAGTTTCCGAAAACAATCCTTTTTAACACATCACATGAAAACTCACACAGTTGAAAAGACTTTCTCATGTGTGACCTGTGGAAAAACTTTCACTCAGAAATGTGAATTGGCTAGTCACAAGAAAACTCATAGGGATGAGGGGCCTTTCTTATGTGCGATATGTGGTAAAAGTTTCCGTGGAAAAAGTAGTTTAAATTACCACATGAAAAATCACACAGAGGAAAAGCCTTTCTCATGTGTGACCTGCGGAAAAGGGTTTCTTAGAAAGTCTCATTTAATATGTCACATGAGGAGTCACACAGGGGAGAAGCCTTTCTCATGCATGACATGTGGAAAAAGTTTCTCTGTGAAATGTAACTTAACTTTTCACATGAAGACTCATACAAATGAGAAGCCTTTCTCATGTTCAACCTGTGGTAAAGGTTACCATAATAAAAGTAGCTTCAATTACCACATGAGAAATCACACAGAGGAAAAGCCATTTCTGTGCGTGACCTGTGGAAAAGGATTTGTTCATAATTCTCATTTAATTTTGCACATGAGGAGTCACACAGGGGAGAAGCCTTTCACATGCACAATATGTGAGAAAAGCTATGCCATAAAAAGCAGGCTAACTGTTCACATGAAGACTCATACAGGTTAGGAGTCTTTCTTCTGCATGTTCTGCTGAGAAGCATTTGAGCAGAAATGTCCTTTACTACATCCCCCAAATGTGAGACAAAGTGATGCGAACTTGAAGTATCAAGTTAGAAAATGTTTGTTTAGAAAAGAAAGAAATTTTACAAAGACTTGTACAGATGAGAAGTCTGACTGAATCACATATAATGTGTTCAGATAAGTTTAGCTGAAATGAATAATTTTTTTAGTTTTACTTTAACATTTATAATTATTTTTTTCAGTGAGATTGTCAGTGTCTTCAGAAAATTGTTTTGAATGCTTTTTTTTTTTTTTTTAAAGAACAATGGGTTTCAGTTCTTTTACATTCAGACTGCAATGGATATTTTTAACTTGGACTTTTGTTACAGCTGTATATGTGAAATAGAATCACTCATAACGATGTGCATATGTAGATACAAATGTGTGAAAATAAGTAAAGACAAAAAGATTTGTTGTTCTTTTGCTGTACTTTGTATTTTTCTTAAAATATTTTATTTTTTTTAGTGGATACATGTACAAATGTACAGACTAGTAGACTATGCATGATTTGCCTTTACTTGGATTAATATTTTCTAAAATTGAGTCTAGATAACATAAATGCATTTACAAATACTGAATTGACTGGATTGAATATTAAATCACTTATGTTTTGTATTTTAGTAATTTTGTAGAAAACAGTTTTCTTTGTCATTCAATTGTTTTCTTTTTTGACAGAAAAGCCAAATTTAGTCATGATTTTGTAAGGGAATTAAAGAGTAAAACATCCAAGGGGGTGAAGTACTTTTTATAGGAAATCATGGACCACAAGTGATTTGCATGTACATACTTCTCCTGAGTATCGCACTAAGTCTGCAGGAGAATTAAAAACATTTCGTGTGTGGTTCAAAGCGGAACTGAAAGTCTGTTTAATGTTTCTTCAGTGGAGCCTCCGTGAAACACAGGAAATGAAAACTAAGCACAGTTAGCATTGCTGGCTTTTCTTCAGTTTTAATGTAGCTTGAAGACGGGTTTGGTGTATTTTAGCAAATATTTGAGTGTTTAAAGTAACTGTTTGAATTCAGTCCCAGAGAGAGTTAATAAACGAGTAGTTAACTGCTGCTGAAGAAACTAACGGAGTTTTATAAAATCCTCGTCCAGTCAGAGGAAGAGATGGACGATCAGCCCAGACTGCTGTTCTCCCGGATTCCCCTGATAATCTTACACCGAATAGGTAGGAAAACACCTTCACGTTTTACTGATGATACAAGTTAGAGAGCGTTGGAAATAGGTTACGTAAAGGTTTCAGGCCGGGTGAAGGAAAGTTTTGTAGGTGTTGCGTAGAGAAACTCATATCTGTCGCGGGAGCGCGCATCGCTCTAAAGTCGTTTATCGCTGAGAAAACGGAGTGAAAAATGACAGACGAGGAAACTTTTAAAGATATTCGTAACATTATCACGTTTCTTTGCCATGTTAGCCGTAAAACGGTGGGATTTATTTCACAGATTAATTGAAATAAATACGTTTTTACACCTTTATTGAGACATATGAGTCAAAGGTTTTTCAGTGTCTGATGAAACTGTTGGTTTGAAATTCCTGATGTTTCTTTTAACACCACAATGGCTTAAAACTTTACAAAACAAAGGCCCATTGTATAGAACATTTTATATCATCCTTAACTGTCTAGTCTATTAATGTATGTGTGGGGGAGGGCGGGTGCAGTTTAATTTCTTGGCCTGTCAATATTTGCATCCCCTGTCTATTGTCCTGTTCATATGAAACGTACAGCGATAAATCAGAGAACAAGATTCATAAAGTAGAAAAGGTGAAATCCCTCTTAACTCTTAATTTCTTCAAGTTAGAATGCTTTGCATTTTTTGGCAAAGCAAATTATTGCCCTGCCAATATATGCATCTCTTATCTATTTTCCCCAAATATTATCCTTTGGTTGAAACAATACCAGTAGCTCAGAGAACAGGAATTATTCTGTAGAAAAGTGAAATCCTTCCCAACTCTTTATTTGATTGAGTTAGCAGGGGATGCATATTTTGGCACACCAAACTATGAGCTACCGATTTTTGCAGAAACGAACATAACAGGAGGGTTGAACAACTTTATCCCCGAGCAGTTAACTGCTGCTGAAGAAACATTGACAGAGTTTAAAGAAATCATCGTCCAGTCGGAGGAAGAGATGGATGATCAGCGCAGACTGCTTGATTTCTCCCGGACTCCCCAGATCATCTTACACCGAATAGGTAGGAAACAGCAGCGTTTGGATGCAGGTTAAGATCTAAATGTATGCACCTTTCTGCAGGAGGATCATTTTAGTAAATGTTCTTTTCCAGGATAAATGTTTTGTTAACAGGTAAATGAACGCAGACATCACAGTGACGCTGTGAGAATGGCTTATTTATGGAGAGAGAAAATGGCCTTTTTATGGCTCGTCCTCCTT
>VMRM01000016.1:0-31223 GCA_010277075.1 Poeciliopsis retropinna | reverse complement strand
ACCAAAAGCTGTCTGTTTCAGTTTCTTTTTATGCAATCTATTTCTGTCCTCCTCCCTTGGTGACCTCTGTTCTGAATGCTGTTCATTGTCCATGTTGTGAGGTTTTTTGGGGTTTTTTTTGTTATTATTATTTGCCTTCCTTTATTGTTGCTGTAATGTTTTGTCGTATATAAAAATCTCATTAAAAATAAAGTATATAAAAAAACCAAAAAAAAAAACAGAACTCCAAAGGTTTTGACAAAGGCTGAAACATATGTTATTGTTGATTTCTGACATTTTATGTGTTGGATTGATTCCCCTATTTTGTAGAACAGAAACCTACATTGTGTGCTATTTTTTCGGTGATAGCTTTATATACTGAATTCTGAATTAGTGGTTTCAATTGTATATAGCACATGCCTTATGTCTGTATAACATATGCAAATTGAATGTATTATTTAGTTTTTTGAGTGATTTATTGTTGAAGGTTTATTATTGCATCAACTGAAAACAATAAAAAGGTTTTAAATCAAGGCTTAAATCAAGCAGTTAGTTCAACAATGTATAAAAAGAAGATACAATAGAAAGAGCAACTTACAGAAAATACAAAGAGGAAAGGATTGACTCATTTTTGAAGATAAGTTAATTTAAAAACAAAAGATAATTCTTAAGTTATAGTATATTTCTATTAGATGTGTATACCTATGTGATTATATTAATTAGGTTTGAGCTACCTGCCTTACCTGTGCGCCCTACTTTGACAAAAAAATTAAAGCGTGCTAGCTTGTTTGCCTTTGGTAGAATTTTATTCTCTACTGAAGTTTCACATCTGCGGAGGCCTAAATTAACTTTCTAATCCTAAAGAAATCAGGTTTAAGCATATGGTCGAGAAAAAAGATGACAAGAAGAGAGTGAGAAAGCGGTCAGAAAGGACATAAATTCTGATTTTTAAGATTAAAGATGTCTAAATCTTTAAGAAGGTTAAGACAGGGTTAGAAAACTCAGATGAGGCTGTTACTTACCAACACCTGAGTGATGCAATGCACCAATTTCAAAATTCATTGTGAAACTGTCCTTATTTAAATATTCTTTAAGTATTCATTGACACCGAAAATCCCATGTAACAGTATACTATGCTGAACTGGAAATGAGAAATTATAATTATGTCTAAATATATTTGTACTGTAATGGTACCTTTTAATGTTTGATGTTATGGGTATGTGATGGCATTGCTCTATTCTGTATTAGAGAGGAAGGTCATTTTTCATATTTGTGACACTATTGATTTGCATTGTTCCAAAAAAAAAAACCCAACAAAAGCCTCTGTACATAAGCTGCAACAACCCATGCAGATCAGCTTGCAGCTTGCAGTGGTAATTGGGGATGCATGAATGGAGAGCTGCATGCTCAATGTGTGCAGCTCTCACTTTTTGGTTTGTTGCAAACACTTGTGTAATTTAACAATGGTAAATGTGCTTTTCATAAGGCATTCTGTTTCTAAATAAATAGCTTACAACACAATTGAAACCAAACTGATAACTCCAAATTCAAGTTCTCAGATAGAAACTTTTATGTGCAACCTGTTCAAAACTCACCTAGTCAAAACCCATGTACTCTAGAGTCAACATGTATCAGACATTTAGGTCAAGAGTCACCAATACGCATACAGTTGATGTAAACGATGGAGTACAGTGAGAATATATAAAATAAGATTAGCAATATCACTGTTGTAAAATATTGTATATTCTTGTGGCATAACATTATGACCACATGCCTTTAAGCTTGTTGGTCCGCTTTTCTCCAAAGACAGTCCCAATCCATCAAAGCATGAAATTTACAGGATGCAAAAAACTATGCTATAGTCTCTGAGAACAATTTGTTGGCAACCTACTGTATTATTCAAGTCCTTAGGCTAAAAACCCAAGGTTACACACTATCTCTGTTGGCTTGGATTTTGCTCCCAAAAGTTCCTCTTCCTTCATCGGCACCTGTGTGATGTAAAAAAAAAAATAAAAATACAACAAACAAAACAAAAGGACATCTGTCATCAGAATCGACCACCTTCTTCCATTACTTCATGGTCCGATCACATCCATTGTTGGCACTTTCAGTGGTATAAAGGCACCAGCATGGGAACCCTGACCAGTCTGCAGAAATGCTGCCCCGTTAGCAACAAACTCAAATGAAAGACACAAAAATGAAATAATGTGTGTCATTATAATGACACCACATTAATGCTCCAGCAATCTAAGCTAAAGTCGCTTGTTTGTTAGATTGAACCAAGCTGGATGGTTTTCGCTCCTTAACAGGTACGATGATGAAAAGAACAACCCAAAGTATAACCAACATCATGACCAGTGACCTGTGTGTGTCACTGGGTTTTAAAGGTTGACCTAACCTCTTTACAGCCTTTTAAATCGCCAAATCCGGGGACATAAACACGTTTTTTTTTTTTTCATTTTACTTTATTTCTTAATCTCATGAAGTCATGAATCCTCTCTGTAAAAAATTAAATGAGCTTCACAAGGTTCTATAAGTTTTTGATCTTTTTAAAAAATAAAAATGTGCACCACGTTCAATTCTAGTTGTTTATCTGGCATTGATAACAGCAAAAAGCTAACCATGATTCAACAACTTGTCGAGCCAATCGAGTCCCATGACTTGACGTTGTTAGTCTCTGTATGAATTTATCAGTTCCCCACATCATTGTGGAAGAATTGTTGCCCACTTTTCTTAAAAACATCATTCTCACTTCGCTGAGGTTTTCCCGGGCATTTGTTTCTGTAGTTTCACAGTTGTTGAAGTTCCCTGCCACAACATTTCACCCGAGTTGAGGGTTCTAATTTTGAGTAGGCTGTTTGCAATACCTTGATTGTCCCTTAACAGCTTACATTTGTGTTGTGGTTTGGGTCTTTGCTGAAGACCATATTTTAGGTAAGCTCTCACTGTCCACACGAGTGGCTTCACATTTGATTCTGGGATACTTAGAATAAAAAGGAGCTTATGGTTGACTTATGGTTCAAGGTAACTCAAATCATCCCCTTCCTTTGTGCTCGAAGCTGGTGTGAGGTGCTGTGCAGATTTCCTGCTTTCTGTGCAATTCTACAGAGGTATGTTCTAAATGGTTTGCTACACCCCTAATTAAAACCCCACTTGTGTCAAAAATGTCACTTCTTGGGCTGATGGCACCAGTGGAATGCCCAGACCTGGGGCCCAAACACGGTGATTTTGCCACCCCTCATTAGTGGGAGCTTGGGGTTCCAATTGAAAGAAGATTATATGCCCCACCTCGCATCAAAACTAATTTGACAGGTGGCCCTTGACCTCTAAAACCCATAATTCCCCCCCCCCCCCGCCCCTCATGGTGTACGTAATAACATCTGTTATCCCAATCATAGCAGCAGATTGTCTGAGTTTTAAGAGTAATACAATTACAAAAGGTGTTAGATAATCAATAATGGTATTTATATATGTATGTATATATGTATATACTATGCATTGAGAAGTTTAAATAGATTTGGAGTGTAGTAGCTACCTCAGGTTCTGTGTGCCATTGTTCAGGCCGGATAAGTGAGCGGGGAGGGTTTGGTTAAGATGGTTGATCAGCAAATATGAAAAGCCCCTCAGGGCTGTCTATATTGTTCAGACCGGATAAGATGGTTGATCAGCAAATATGAAAGCCCTCAGGGCTATCTATGTTGTGAATGACGTTCTATGTGTGAGGACATCCGGTTTTCTATATGCCGTTGTTCAGGTCGGATAAGATGGGTGATCAGCGTATATGAAAGCCCCTCAGGGTTATTCCCGTGACCTTAGGTCAATATGTTGTGAATGAGGTTCTATGTGTGAGGACAGCTGGTTTTCTGAGAAGACAAAGATCCGGTAGGTACGATTTTAAGGATTATACTAACGACCTATGTATGATCAATATGCTCCTCAAATACCACTAAGTGAGGTGATGTGTCAGCTCTCAGGATTTGCGTATTTGAAAGGGTCCTTCTGTCTGTGTGTGTGTGTGTGTGTGTGGGGGTGGGTGGGGTGTGGGTGGTGTGTGTGTGGGTGTGTAAGAAAGCCCCTGTCCCTGCAAACACATGCCTCTAAAGAAAACCTACAATTTAACTGCATTATTTATTTATTTATGGTGGCACGACTAGTCAGTGCTGACTATGATTTTGTGATTTTCTTCATCAAAAAATTGAGACTTAAATTTGAAACTCTTGTAGATTTTTCTGTAGCACTTTGTGTGACACATTTCAGTAAATGTTCCTCATTTCTACATGTACTTCTTAAGAATATGTGACAGATAGTAAACAGAGGTTACCAAATTTAACTTTTAGCTTTCTGCAGTGAAAAGAATTTGTCCAGAATTTTCCAAAATTTGTCCTCTGATCATTTCGTTCAGTTTTTTTTTTTGCTGCTGAATCAACACTGATCTTCCCAGTGCTTCATGCTTTCTCCAAAATAGTAAACATTAATTTAAATACATTTGAAACTCATAGATTTTTTCTGTAACACTCGTTAGTGTGACACATGTCATTAAAGTTCCCCATCCAAATGTATTTCTTAAGAAATGTGACTCTCATTAAACAGGCCTAGGTGAGGCTACTCATATTAAGTTTTTAGCTTTCCCCAAAGTTGATTTTTTTAACACTGCACAACCACGCTCCAACATGAGAAATTGTAGTTTGGTTTGTTTACCTTTAAAAAATTATACTACTTTTGTCTCCCTTATATTCTGTATGTTTCTAGGCCCTAATCATCTTACACACATGAATGTGTGTCACTAACAAAATATAGTTGCTGAATTTTCCGTTACTAGAGCTATTAGTAAATATTTACATGATCAATGTAAAATATTTATCAAAACTGAATGACCATTCAGGTTTTATGTAGTTTTTTTTTTTTTTTTCTTTTGGGTTTGTTGCACAAATTCAAATAAATGTTGGGCTATCAACCAACAATTCAATCAGTGATTTTTTTTCTTAATTACCCCCTTTCACAACTTTGACAACCACCCGACTTATAATAACATTAACTAAGTTTGCTATTATGCACTTTACCTAAAAGAAGCAAATATAAAAAAAATAAAACATACCGATACACAACCATTTTCCAACAGTTGGTCACAACAGAAATTTCTTTGTTACCGTTAAAATTATCTACAGCTTCTGTTCCTTGGTCCTAATGATGCTATCTGTTCACTAATGTTCACTAACAGACAGTACACCTCTTGTAAATGATAAGCTTATTGATGATCAAAGTGAAGCATCAGAATGCGTTAAAGAAGATCATATCAGTCAGATTAAGTAAAATATCATGATACTCCAAAGCAATCAAAAATATATTTTATCTGAAAGGTCATTTCATCTTTTCAGGGAGCTTAGACTGTATGAAAGGAATCATTGAAATATACTATGAAATATTTAATTTGCAGAATTCTGATAATAAAACTTCAATTGTGATCTGAAAGATTACATTACATCTATACACAAAAGAATCAACTGTTACTTAGTAATCATACTATTTAATTGACTAAGAAGATCTGATCAAACGAGAAACTTGATCACCTCAAGGGATTTCTCACGTTGGAGAATGAACCGTCTGACTTTCTTTAGCCCAATAAATTTAACCTTACCAAAGTTTTGCAGTAAAAGACAAGCAGGTACTGAGTTTGAAGCGTGGATCAGATTCCTTCAGCCGTGTGCTGAACCTAGACTTCTGCCTATAACATAAAACATCAACTCAACAAAAGTTCAAAGTGAACATCATTTAATTATCATCAACTTGTTGTTTGTATTCATCTTAAACAAGTGGCAGGAATGTTTGGATAAAACAAAACGCTTTATAAGTTCATCTATTTAAGTTGAGTCCAGGCAACAACTAAAATAAAATAAAAAAAAAAGTGAACTATTGGAAAGTAGTGAGGATTTTTTATGGTAAAAGTTTAACATTTTAAACATGCCCAGACACCACCACCATTTCTGCTCAACCAAACCAAAAAGGTTTTGAACAGTAACATCTATGTCAAATAATGAGACCGTGTATCTTTAATGTATGTAGCAGATATATTGCTGCTGCTGTAGGCAGAAAAAAAAGAAGTTTTGCAGAGAATAACATTTTGGATGAGTTTAAGAATATTGGTTGCCAAAGTCACACAGTATAACTACATATGTACATGTTACAGTAATTGAATCTTTTGAGGCAATTGGTCTGCATAAGTTTAAGTAAATCCAACCTTTTTTCTACTCCACATACTTGGCTAACAATTTGCCAGTTGGCTTCCCAGTCTGAATTTCTATGCAATGTCTTGTTTCAGTCAGATCTTCTATCTTGTATCTCCTGAACTCTGATATTCTACTATTTTGCTTGCTGGTCTTCAGCATGCTTTGAAAGGCGGTCTCAGGTTTCTCTGACTTTAATCCGCCCAACTTGCACCCGATTGGCATGTTAGCCTTTTGATTCCCTCCCAGTGAGGCGGTGCTTGACAAAGCAAACTGTTTGTCAAACTATTGATCTGCCTCGTGGTTGTTTCAGAAGAAGAAGAAAAAAATTGGTGGACTAGCCAGATCATGCAGCTCTTTAGTAGAAAGTCCTAAAAACTACATACCTTTAAAATATAAATAAATATGTACAATTCCTTAATTATTCGATCCGGAGGTTATAGAAGTTTGGTAATAATGCAATTCTTGTTTCTTAATGTAAGTGTTTCAGCCGTTGGACAAGAAACAGGGTTGATAAGACATGATTATATTCGTATTTACTGAGAGCAAGGCTATGTCTAGTTATCAGGACAGAATGAGACCTGTAAAACTGTTGGCTCCATATGACCAAGGAGGGAACCGGTCATCTGCTCCAACAATTTATCTGCCTTTAGGAAATATTTTTTTGGACACACAGAGCAGAAAACATCACAATATCAGATGTTTTTATATGGTAAAAGTTTAACATTTTAACATGCCCAGACACCACACCATTTCTGCTCAACCAAACCAAAAAGGTTTTGAACAGTACATCTATGTCAAATAATGAGACCGTGTATCTTTAATGTATGTAGCAGATATATTGTGCTGCTGTAGGCAGAAAATAAAAGAAGTTTTGCAGAGAATAACATTTTGGATGCGTTTAAGAAATTGGTTGCCAAAGTCACACAGTATAACTACATATGTACATGTTACAGTAATTGAATCTTTTGAGGCAATTGGTCTGCATAAGTTTAAGTAAATCCAAACTATTTTTTCTACTCCACATACTTGGCTAACAATTTGCCAGTTGGCTTCCCAGTCTGAATTTCTATGCAATGTCTTGTTTCAGTCAGATCTTCTATCTTGTATCTCCTGAACTCTGATATTCTACTATTTTGCTTGCTGGTCCAGCATGCTTTGAAAGGCGGTCTCAGGTTTCTCTGACTTTAATCCGCCCAACTTGCACCCGATTGGCATGTTAGCCTTTTGATTCCCTCCCAGTGAGGCGGTGCTTGACAAAGCAAACTGTTTGTCAAACTATTGATCTGCCTCGTGGTTGTTTCAGAAGAAGAAGAGAAAACATGGTGACTAGCCAGATCATGCAGCTCTTTTAGAAAGTCCTAAAACTACATACCTTTAAAATATAAATAAATATGTTACAATTCCTTAATTATTCGATCCGGAGGTTATAGAAGTTTGGTAATATTGCAATTCTTGTTTCTTAATGTAAGTGTTTCAGCCGTTGGACAAGAAACAGGGTTGATAAGACATGATTATATTCGTATTTACTGAGAGCAAGGCTATGTCTAGTTATCAGGACAGAATGAGACCTGTAAAACTGTTGGCTCCATATGACCAAGGAGGGAACCGGTCATCTGCTCCAACAATTTATCTGCCTTTAGGAAATATTTTTGGACACACAGAGCAGAAACGTCACAACATCAGATGTGTTTTTCATCCTTATATCAGTGATTTAAAACTATTTTAAAAATGTTTTTGATACCATTCGGTAGACCGCAAAGTTGCGCATGAATGTAAAAGTCAATTATTTTGTCACCCAAAGAAAAGTGTAATGTGTTTATTATGAGTAGGATTAGCCAAGCTGAAGGAAAACAACGAAAAAGGAGAAATAAATAGTCATTGATACATAACCGAATCAGCAAATATGAACTTCTGAAACTATTGAAATCTTCAGGAATTTTGTGTTGCGTAAGATATTTAAGAAAATAGTACTGAATCTGCGCTCATGAATTTCTTTATTCGGTTGTTATCTCTAAAGTACATTTAGTTTTTTTATGTTGAACACCAGACATCTCACCTCTTTCCTACAGTTTTTCACTTAGTTCCACTACTGCAGCGGATTTTATAGTCAAATGTTAAAAGCCAGTGCAGAGTCTGAAGCGATGGAGGAAATTTACGTCAATATGGAACCTGTTGGACAAACTGCATCTAATAACACAGGTAAGAGTGAAGTTACAGAAATCTAGTATGTATTTAATTCAATTTTGCTAAGGTTAAGATTTTTTGTCAAGGTTGGAGCAACTCCAAAGAGAGGCTCTGTCTCGGTGCAGCGGTAACTTTGGGAATCCTGAATGTTTTACTGTTGACCGAACTCGTCGCCCTCAGTGTACACAGTGAGTCTACTTCTAGTCATCTTAAAGATGTAAAATGAGCTCATTTTATGTTTCTGTTATAAAAAATGTCATCGGTCCCCTTCTGAAATCAAACTGATCAAATAGGTAGGGTTTAAAAAAAAGAATGAAGCGTGGTGACTCAAAGTGTTGCAGAGAGGTGAAACATTACAGGATGCTACATGAGTTTGATTCATTTTCAGCAATGGTTGCATTTGCAGCCATTTAGGGTAGCTTGTCTCGTCTTTTTTCAAACTATTTGCCCAACAAATTTATTGTTCCGCGTTACCCAGTTTAAATTCTACAGGCATAACCAAAGTCATGAAATTATTTTAAAGTCTGAAGTGAAAAATATGGTGCAACTTCTTTTTGCAAACACGTCTGTTGATTTTTTTTTTCCAGCTCATGACATGACAGCAGATTTTTCGGACATCGGCAACATTCTGACCGAGCAGAACAACAACAAAAGTTTCCCTCCACGAACGATAACTTCACTGAAACGTCTCCACGAGCTGAACACACTTTAAGGTTTGTCAAAACTTAAAAAAAAAAATTGAAAGCTCGTTAAAATGACTGAAAACCTTTTCCCTGAGCTGTAAAGTATGACTTCCTTTTGTGTCTACACGAATATAATGTAAATGAACAACTTTTATTTTAATTTATTAAGTACTCTATCATTTGCGGGCGCTAAAAACAACAATGTAAAAGAAACAAAACTTTATTTTTTTTTTCTCCTTACAGGGGAATGGTGTCCTACAGAACTGGCAAACATCAGTTGTTCCTGTTAATCCAGGGGCTGCAGGAGAAGAGAAGAGCAGATCCAGTACTGATCGATGATTAGGATTTCTGTTCAGAGTGATATTGTTCACCGACAATAATGTAGCTTTTTAGCATGGTGTTACATAAAACCCTAAAGATAAAATGTACACGTCCAACTGTTGTGATTGATAAAGCAACAATTTTACCCGCTGTACTCTGTTTTTCTTTCTTGTTAAAACTCTGACATGATAAACAAACGTTGGAGGAGGATCGGCTTAACATGATGCATTCTGATTGAGTCTTCATGTGACTTTTACAACCAGACTTTATGGAACTTCGGTTGTGTCCAGTAATGGCGGATCAAGCTCCATCTCGGTAGGATTATAATTACCGTCATTTGTAAAAAGTGATCCAATCCCATGGATTCAACAGTGAGGAGTTTGTTCTAGTCATCTTAAACAATCAATGTTTTGCAGATTCTGAGTAACTGAATGATTAACTGAAGCACTCTTTATTCATTTCAGAGTTCAATCAGTGAGAATTCATTTTGTGATGGGTCTAGTCTAAGAAAGAGAGAAACAAAGAAAGAAGGCAGCAAATGTACACGTTGGCTCCACAGGTTTCCCCTGAAAATATGGATAAAAAAGTATTATGGGTAAAAGTAATTTGAAAGAGGGAGAAGGATATAAACAAGTCAAGTCAATGACAAATCAATGACATGATGCAATCTGCATTTTTTTTTAAACTCAGATAACTTAACTTTTTTTTTATTGACTGAAATAATACATTTAAATTGCAGCGCTGTTTGATAATATAATGGAAATGACCTTTTTATTTTTTTTTTTTGTAAATTGTCTTGAGATTACCTATTGTAAGTTAGCGATTTTTTAAATAAACTGAACTGAATTAAGAAAGGTTACAATCTGTCCAACTGTCTGGACTGAAGAGAAATGATGAGAAATGTTTTATGGGTTGATGAAAGCAAAGATGGGTATTTTTTTTTTTTGTCACCTCAAAAGTTCATTTTTTCAGGCAAACAGAAAATCCATCTTATTGTAGTATAAACTGGGGCTGAAAACCCCCCGGTCTAACTAACTAACTAACTAGGGAAAAAAAATTCAGTTAAAGGGGGGTGGTGCTTTAAGATACGGTATGATACAGCCTAGTGTTGGGATAGATGGAGAGGCGTTAAGCAAGGCTGTAGTAGACGCTGTTAGCATCTCGCTACTTTATTGTTATAGTTTTCTCCAAGTCGTGTTTGAAGGAAAGTATCAAGATGTGTAAAACTGAGAAACTCTATCGATCAACCAACTGGACACTGAAGTATGTCACCGGAGATTTGTTCTCCTGTCCACGGGATGAATCCTTGGCCCACTGCATCAGTGAAGACTGTCGCATGGGAGCAGGCATAGCGGTGATGTTCAAGAAGAAATTTGGTCGGGTGTCAGAGTTAAAGAAGCAAGAGTGAGTCAGAAAAGTAAAAAGTCTTTGTTTTGGAAAAAAATGTTTGCGTTTATGCAGTTTGTACAAATGTCTGATTTTGCACCTACTGTTCAACAGTAGATGCAAATTTCTTCTTGAACATCACCGCTATGCCTGCTCCCATGCGACAGTCTTCACTGATGCAGTGGGCCAAGGATTCATCCCGTGGACAGGAGAACAAATCTCCGGTGACATACTTCAGTGTCCAGTTGGTTGATCGATAGAGTTTCTCAGTTTTACACATCTTGATACTTTCCTTCAAACACGACTTGGAGAAAACTATAACAATAAAGTAGCGAGATGCTAACAGCGTCTACTACAGCCTTGCTTAACGCCTCTCCATCTATCCCAACACTAGGCTGTATCATACCGTATTTAAAGCACCACCCCCTTTAACTGAATTTTTTTCCCCTAGTTATTTAGTTAGACCGGGGGGGGGGGGTTTTCAGCCCCGTTTTTACTACAATAAGATGGATTTTCTGTTTGCCTGAAAAAAATGAACTTTTGAGGTGACAAAAAAAAAAAAAATACCCATCTTTGCTTTCATCAACCCATAAAACATTGCTCATCATTTCTCTTCAGTCCAACAGTTGGACAGATTGTAACCTTTCTTAATTCAGTTCAGTTTATTTAAAAAATCGCTAACTTACAATAGGTAATCTCAAGACAATTTACAAAAAATAAAAAATAAAAAAGGTCATTTCCATTATTATCAAACAGCGCTGCAATTTAAATGTATTATTTCAGTCAATAAAAAAAAAGTTAAGTTATCTGAGTTAAAAAAAAAAATGCAGATTGCATCATGTCATTGACTTGTCATTGACTTGACTTGTTTATATCCTTCTCCCTCTTCAAATTACTTTTACCCTATAATACTTGATTTTATCCATATTTTCAGGGGAAACCTGTGGAGCCAACGTGTACATTTGCTGCCTTCTTTCTTTGTTTCTCTCTTTCTTAGACTAGACCCATCACAAAATGAATAATCTCACTGATTGAACTCTGAAATGAATAAAGAGTGCTTCAGTTAATCATTCAGTTACTCAGAATCTGCACAACATTGATTGTTTAAGATGACTAGAACAAACTCCTCACTGTTGAATCCATGGGATTGGATCACTTTATTACAAATGACGGTAATTATAATCCTACCGAGATGGAGCTTGATCCGCCATTACTGGACACAACCGAAGTTCCATAAAGTCTGGTTGTAAAAGTCACATGAAGACTCAATCAGAATGCATCATGTTAAGCCGATCCTCCTCCAACGTTTGTTTATCATGTCAGAGTTTTAACAAGAAAGAAAAACAGAGTACAGCGGGTTAAAATTGTTGCTTTATCAATCACAACAGTTGGACGTGTACATTTTATCTTTAGGGTTTTATGTAACACCATGCTAAAAAGCTACATTATTGTCGGTGAACAATATCACTCTGAACAGAAATCCTAATCATCGATCAGTACTGGATCTGCTCTTCTCTTCTCCTGCAGCCCCTGGATTAACAGGAACAACTGATGTTTGCCAGTTCTGTAGGACACCATTCCCCTGTAAGGAGAAAAAAAAAATAAAGTTTTGTTTCTTTTACATTGTTGTTTTTAGCGCCCGCCAAATGATAGAGTACTTAATAAATTAAAATAAAAGTTGTTCATTTACATTATATTCGTGTAGACACAAAAGGATAGTCATACTTTACAGCTCAGAGGAAAAGGTTTTTCAGTCATTTTAACGAGCTTTCAATTTTTTTTTAAGTTTTGACAAACCTTAAAGTGTGTTCAGCTCGTGGAGACGTTTCAGTGAAGTTATCGTTCGTGGAGGGAAACTTGTTGTTGTTGTTCTGCTCGGTCAGAATGTTGCCGTGTCCGAAAAATCTGCTGTCATGTCATGAGCTGGAAAAAAAAAAATCAACAGACGTGTTTGCAAAAAAGAAGTTGCACCATATTTTCACTTCAGACTTATAAAATAATTTCATGACTTTGGTTATGCCTGTAGAATTTAAACTGAGGTAACGCGGAACAATAAATTGTTGGGCAAATAGTTTGAAAAAGACGAGACAAGCTACCCTAAATGGCTACAAATGCAACCATTGCTGAAAATGAATCAAACTCATGTAGCATCCTGTAATGTTTCACCTCTCTCCAACACTTTGAGTCACCACGCTTCATTCTTTTTTTTAAACCCTACCTATTTGATCAGTTTGATTTCAGAAGGGGACCGATGACATTTTTTATAACAGAAACATAAAATGAGCTCATTTTACATCTTTAAGATGACTAGAAGTAGACTCACTGTGTACACTGAGGGCGACGAGTTCGGTCAACAGTAAAACATTCAGGATTCCCAAAGTTACCGCTGCACCGAGACAGAGCCTCTCTTTGGAGTTGCTCCAACCTTGACAAAAAATCTTAACCTTAGCAAAATTGAATTAAATACATATAGATTTCTCTGAACTTCACTCTTACCTGTGTTATTAGATGCAGTTTGTCCAACAGGTTCCATATTGACGTAAATTTCCTCCATCGCTTCAGACTCTGCACTGGCTTTTAACATTAACTATAAAATCCGCTGCAGTAGTTGAACTAAGTGGAAAAACTGTAGGAAAGAGGTGAGATGTCTGGTGTTCAACATAAAAAAACTAAATGTACTTTAGAGATAACAACCGAATAAAGAAATTCATGAGCGCAGATTCAGTACTATTTTCTTAAATATCTTACGCAACACAAAATTCCTGAAGATTTCAATAGTTTCAGACGTTCATATTTGCTGATTCGGTTATGTATCAATGACTATTTATTTCTCCTTTTTCGTTGTTTTCCTTCAGCTTGGCTAATCCTACTCATAATAAACACATTACACTTTTCTTTGGGTGACAAAATAATTGACTTTTACATTCATGCGCAACTTTGCGGTCTACCGAATGGTATCAAAAACATTTTTTAATAGTTTTAAATCACTGATATAAGGATGAAAAACACATCTGATGTTGTGACGTTTTCTGCTCTGTGTGTCCAAAAATATTTCCTAAAGGCAGATAAATTGTTGGAGCAGATGACCGGTTCCCTCCTTGGTCATATGGAGCCAACAGTTTTACAGGTCTCATTCTGTCCTGAAACTAGACATAGCCTTGCTCTCAGTAAATACGAATATCATCTTGTCTTATCAACCCTGTTTCTTGTCCAACGGCTTGAAACACTTACATTAAGAAACAAGAATTGCAATATTACCAAACTTCTATAACCTCCGGATCGAATAATTAAGGAATTGTACATATTTATTTTATTTTAAAGGATGTTAGTTTTAGGACTTTCTACTAAAGAGCTGCATGATCTGGCTAGTCACCATGTTTTCTCTTCTTCTTCTGAAACAACCACGAGGCAGATCAATAGTTTGACAAACAGTTTGCTTTGTCAAGCACCGCCTCACTGGGAGGGAATCAAAAGGCTAACATGCCAATCGGGTGCAAGTTGGGCGGATTAAAGTCAGAGAAACCTGAGACCGCCTTTCAAAGCATGCTGAAGACCAGCAAGCAAAATATAGAATATCAGAGTTCAGGAGATACAGGATAGAAGATCTGACTGAAACAAGACATTGCATAGAAATTCAGACTGGGAAGCCAACTGGCAAATTGTTAGCCAAGTATGTGGAGTAGAAAAATAGGTTGGATTTACTTAAACTTATGCAGACCAATTGCCTCAAAAGATTCAATTACTGTAACAGTACATATGTAGTTATACTGTGTGACTTTGGCAACCAATATTCTTAAACGCATCCAAAATGTTATTCTCTGCAAAACTTCTTTTATTTTCTGCCTACAGCAGCAGCAATATATCTGCTACATACATTAAAGATACACGGTCTCATTATTTGACATAGATGTACTGTTCAAAACCTTTTTGGTTTGGTTGAGCAGAAATTGGTGTGGGTCTGGGCATGTTAAAATGTTAAAACTTTTACCATATAAAAATCCTCACTACTTTCCAATAGTTCACTTTTTATTTTATTTTATTTAGTTGTTGCCTGGACTCAACTTAAATAGATGAACTTATAAAGCGTTTTGTTTTATCCAAACATTCCTGCCACTTGTTTAAGATGAATACAAAACAACAAGTTGATGATAATTAAATGATGTTCACTTGAACTTTTGTTGAGTCTGATGTTTTATGTTATAGGCAGAAGTCTAGGTTCAGCACACGGCTGAAGGAATCTGATCCACGCTTCAAACTCAGTACCTGCTTGTCTTTACTGCAAAACTTTGGGTAAGGTTAAATTTATTGGGCTAAAAAAGTCAGACGGTTCATTCTCCAAGTGAGAAATCCCTTGAGGTGATCAAGTTTCTCGTTTGATCAGATCTTTCTTAGTCAATTAAATAGTATGATTACTAAGTAACAGTTGATTCTTTTGTGGTATAGATGTAATGTAATCTTTCAGATCACAATTGAAGTTTTATTATCAGAATTCTGCAAATTAAATATTTCATAGTAATTTCAATGATTCCTTTATACAGTCTAAGCTCCCTGAAAAGATGAAATGACCTTTCAGATAAATATATTTTTGATTGCTTTGAGTATCATGATATTTTACTTAATCGACTGATATGCTTCTTTAACGCATTCTGATGCTTCACTTTGATCATCAATAAGCTTATCATTTACAAGAGGTGTACTGTCTGTTAGTGAACATTAGTGAACAGATAGCATCATTAGGACCAAGGAACAGAAGTGTAGATAATTTTTAACGGTAACAAAGAAATTTCTGTTGTGACCAACTGTTGGAAACATGGTTGTGTAGTCGGTTATGTTTTATTTTTTTATATTTGCTTCTTTTAGGTAAAGTGCATAATAGCAAACTTAGTTAATGTTATTATAAGTCGGGTGGTTGTCAGAAGTTGTGAAAGGGGGGGTAATTAAGAAAAAAAATCACTGATTGAATTGTTGGTTGATAGCCAACATTTATTTGAATTTGTGCAACAAACACCAAAAGAAAAAAAAAAAAAAACTACATAAAAACCTGAATGGTCATTCAGTTTGATAAATATTTTACATTGATCATGTAAAATATTAATAATAGCTCTAGTAACGGAAAAAAACAACTATATTTTGTTAGTGGACACACATTCATGTGTGTAAAGATTAGGGCCTTAGAAACATACAGAATATAAGTCGGAGACAAAAGTAGTGGATAATTTTAAAGGTAAACAAACAAACAACAATTTTTCATGTTGGAGCGTGGTTGTGCAGTGTTAAAAAAATCAACTTTGGGGAAAGCTAAAAACTTAAATATGAGTAGCCTCACCTAGGCCTGTTTAATGAGAGTCACATATTCTTAAGAAATACATTTGGATGGGGAACTTTAATGACATGTGTCACACTAACGAGTGTTACAGAAAAAAATCTATGAGTTTCAAATGTATTTAAATTAATGTTTACTATTTTGGAGAAAGCATGAAGCACTGGGAAGATCAGTGTTGATTCAGCAGCAGAAAAAAAAACTGAACGAAATGATCAGAGGACAAATTTTGGAAAATTCTGGACAAATTCTTTCACTGCAGAAAGCTAAAAGTTAAATTTGAGTAACCTCTGTTTACTATCTGTCACATATTCTTAAGAAGTACATGTAGAAATGAGGAACATTTACTGAAATGTGTCACACAAAGTGCTACAGAAAAATCTACAAGAGTTTCAAATTTAAGTCTCAATTTTTTGATGAAGAAAATCACAAACTCATAGTCAGCACTGACTAGTCGTGCCACCATAAATAAATAAATAATGCAGTTAAATTGTAGGTTTTCTTTAGAGGCATGTGTTTGCAGGGACAGGGGCTTTCTTACACACGCACACACACACACACGCACCCACACACCCACCCACCCCACACACAC
Organism: Poeciliopsis retropinna; assembly: GCA_010277075.1. Classification (NCBI taxonomy): domain Eukaryota; kingdom Metazoa; phylum Chordata; class Actinopteri; order Cyprinodontiformes; family Poeciliidae; genus Poeciliopsis; species Poeciliopsis retropinna. The sequence continues at coordinate 14,534 of VMRM01000016.1, read as the reverse complement.
ACACACACACACACAGACAGAAGGACCCTTTCAAATACGCAAATCCTGAGAGCTGACACATCACCTCACTTAGTGGTATTTGAGGAGCATATTGATCATACATAGGTCGTTAGTATAATCCTTAAAATCGTACCTACCGGATCTTTGTCTTCTCAGAAAACCAGCTGTCCTCACACATAGAACCTCATTCACAACATATTGACCTAAGGTCACGGGAATAACCCTGAGGGGCTTTCATATACGCTGATCACCCATCTTATCCGACCTGAACAACGGCATATAGAAAACCGGATGTCCTCACACATAGAACGTCATTCACAACATAGATAGCCCTGAGGGCTTTCATATTTGCTGATCAACCATCTTAACCAAACCCTCCCCGCTCACTTATCCGGCCTGAACAATGGCACACAGAACCTGAGGTAGCTACTACACTCCAAATCTATTTAAACTTCTCAATGCATAGTATATACATATATACATACATATATATAATACATCATTATTGATTATCTAACACCTTTTGTAATTGTATTACTCTTAAAACTCAGACAATCTGCTGCTATGATTGGGATAACAGATGTTATTACGTAACACCATGAAGGGGCGGGGGGGGGGGGGGGGGGGGGGGGAATTATGGGTTAGAGGTCAAGGGCCACCTGTCAAATTAGTTTGATGCGAGGTGGGGCATATAATCTTCTCTTGAAAGATCCCCTGACTTTCTTACAATGGTCGTTTTGGCCAAACATTTGAAATTTACATCACCGGGTGTATCTTTAAAAAGTAAAAAGTAAGTAAGAAGTTTTTTTTTTAATGAGTGAATTTGTTAACCTGGATTTTTATGTTGTTTCGGAATAATGACTTTATCCTCTCTGAGTGACTGCTTGGTCCAATTCAGTACACTACGGATATGCCCATTTTTACTAACAGCAATCAGCATTTTTCAAAAGGTATTTAGTTTTTTTTTTTCATGCTAAATGCACATTTTACACAAAAAGATGTTCAACTTTAGGACAGAGAAACTGTCTCCTTCCTGAATAGAAACAATGGGAGATAATTATAAAGACTTATGACGTGGCTATATGTAAAAACCTAAAATGTACCATAAATATACAACTATACTAATATACATAATAAACAAAAGATCAGACTAGACAGGATTCAGTTCTCTTTTTGCTCTGAGTAATTCAGACAAGAGTTACTTATCATAATACTTTGTAATATTCATCATTTCAAAAAATAAGTGTGCTTTTCCCAGATAGGAGGAAAAACCAAAAATTGTCTCACTTCCTCTAAACTTCATTGCACATAAGAAGAAATAGGTCACATGATGTATTTTAATGGTATCTGGAAAAAAATAAGGCTGCTGTTTTGATGTGTTCCTTTTTACCATGGCAAAAAAAAAAAACAAAGCTACTGTGCTCTGGGATTTTTTTTAAGCTCGGTGGATGTAAGTGCAAAGGAAGTGTTTGTTTCCTAGTTTAGGCGGGTAATAAACCACAGCACGGGTTCCTGTAGTTCATCTGCATTTGGGGATCCCGCACACTGTCGCGTACATGTTTTGTTTCAGGGTGTTCCTGCCTAAATGTTGTGTCATTTGTTTACTCAGCGACCGAGAAAATTATGGGTGGAATTTTCTAGAAGAATCCAAAGAGATGGTTTAATCACACCCAAGTCAAGGCTGAAATATGAAATAAATAAATTTATTTTTAGAAACACAACATAGTCTCAACAGGATGTAGTCTAGGATGACTACTTGCTGAGGCAAATGAGGCTGAACCAAAAACAGCGAACTGTTAGACATCAGTGAAAACAAGAACATGCATGTTTTGCTCCTATTTTTTTTTTTTTTGCTTCTTTTTCGGCTCCATGTAATACTGCAGGAGAACATGAAGTAGTTCTCCATTAAAAAGAAAAGACGACGCATCGTAGACGGAGGATGTTAAAGCAGGTAACTGTCAAACTGTCTTTTTCACAGTTCTCCTCTTACCAGTTTCATTTCCGGCATGAGCAGTTTAGTCAGTCAACGGTACACCCAGAGAAGTAGGTTTGAAGAACTTCTTCAATCAACAAGCTCACAAGGCAACAGTGATGATTAATAGTCAGTAGCTTTGCCATTTAACTTGTTTTTTGCCCCCCGCCTGGGTTAAAACCAGACAGCGACTTGTTTCGTCCTACCTGCTGAATCTTTCAGAGCATTTCACAACCTATTCACTTCCGTTTCAAAATATTCAATGCGATGTGTACGTCAGGAGGGATGTATGAATAGTGTTGCATTCCACACCATATTAGTCAATTGCCAGCTGAACGTCACAGAGAGAGAGGGATACATTGTTCATGTTGCTGTCCTGTTCGTATTTTGACGTCAGTAGGGGAAATGTGTCAGACACATGTAAAAACGACTCTTCCAAATTTGTTATAACAGAGTCCATGTGTGTTTTACCGACTCTGCTTGAGTCCACCAGGTCACTTGTCCCACCAAGCAGCACGTTTTCGATACACACTGATCTGCACAGTTTGGTTCTTTCGGTTCTGTAACTGCCGTGTCTGTGGCACCAGCTGCACTGGCCTGTTTGTGAACAGATACAGGACTGCGGCCCAGGCTTGTATCCCGTCACCACATCAGCCAAGACTGCGTGTGCAGGGATCTGATTTAACATGTTCTCACTATCTCTGCTTTGAACCTGAATCTCAGCCGGACTCTGGGTGCGGTAGTTCCCGACAATGACTGTCTCGACAAGAGATTTTGTTTCCTGGCTGTCAAGTTTCAAAAAAGAGGAATGGTGTGGGCAGCCCAAGCCCATCCCGCTGTCCTCCCTCTTGCTGACATCATCCGCTTCCATGCTTTCATCCTGCATAGGGTAATCTGTGTGGGCTGAGCTCTCTGAGCCTCCCATGCTCCCGCAGCCGCTGTCCTCTTGTCTCTCTTGACGTTGTCCTCTGTTGTCTGCCACGGAGTTCGCCTCTGCGCTGACCCCGCTGTCCAAGCTGGTCCTCCTGTTCTCCTCCTCACCATCCTCTATTATTGTAAGGCTGGTCTCGGGGAGACTCACTGCGGGTTTTGCGTCCATCTGTAACTGTAACTGGAAAGAAACCATCCTTTGTCCGTGACCACTTCCATAGATCCTTCTGTGACAGAAAGTGGCTGCCAGCCACTCACAGGGGATTTCTGAAGCGGGGGAAGAAAAGATGAAAAGAAATCATGAGCCATGTCATGTTTTAACCATTTTCATTTTTTTTTTTTTCTTTAATCTTACCAATGCTACGGGCGTTTTTGCAGGCCGCTTTAGGTAAACCAACAGAATGCAGATAGCAGTCATAACAAGTATCAGGGTCCCAAGAATAGATAAGGATGACACAGCTATGATGTAAAATTCTGAAAGAAGAAAAACAAAATTTCCGTTTTACAAATCGACCAGTTCAAGGCGAAAATATACGAACATAACAAACTGAGGCAATTTTAGGGAATGTTTTTTGCTGTATTACATGCCTTTGTCTCATCTTGAGTTACGCAGGTAATTTTTCTTCATTAACAAACTTTTCCACATTTTGTAATGTCGCAAACAGAAACTTCATTGTATTTTGTTGGAATTTTACGTGCTTGATCAACACAAATGCATATGTAGAGCTGTGAAACATGTTTTTTGATGCAGAAATTCAGTTGTATAAGTCTGTATTAAAGAGGTGCCGCGACCAGCTTTGCTCTCAAGAGACTGAAATGTTTGCTCGGTCATAGCAAAAAAGCTCAAGTTCAGTCAAATTGAAAACAAAGCATCTGTGAGCACCAAGTTTCAAGTCTTGCCATACACTCTAAATTTAGCTTCGCTCTGGTTGTATGCTTAGGGTCATTTTTCTGAACCTCTGCCTAGAAGTCTCAGGTCTTTGGCAGATTCTTCCAAAACTACTCTGCTCATCCATCTTTCCATCAACTCTGACTAACTTCCTGCAGAATGATTCTGTCACCTCCATGTTTTACAACAGAGAAATGGTGTGTTCAAGTGATGCGCAGTAAGTCTTCAGTTGTGCATATACTTTGTGCATAGGCCAAAAAAATAAAATCAGTTTTAGTCTAATCTGACCAGGGGGAATTCTTCATGTCTGGTGTTTCCCTTATTCCCTAGCTTATTGCAAAATGGAGAGTAATTACTTTGGAAACTATACACACTTCTTATTCCATCATTTTCCACAAATATCCACATCCTATAGAAGAGAATACATCTTATACATTTTAGATTAAAATCTAATAAATGGTGGATTTTCAAAAATGACCTTAAATTTTCTGTAGTAGATATTTCTACAGAATTATGAGTCATCATTTTTCAAAAGGTCAAGTCACATTGATAGTTCTATCGATATTAGAGTAAAGGCTCAGTGAAAACTGATGATACACTTTTCTAGATTTAAAAAAAAACAAATTTGTGGTTGTATTGTGACGAAATGTGAGAATGTTAAAAGATTTTGAAGAGTTTTGAAAGGTCCTCTAAGGTACTGGTATGTGTAAACAATTTACTTTACCTTGCTCTGGGAGGAGCAGGCACTGTTTTGCAGACATGTTGCTTTTGTTGAGACCACCTTTGCCTTTGACTTCGACGCTGATGCAGTACTTTTTTCCCCACTGGAGACCAGTGAACATCTTCTCTCCTCCTTTCAGGGTTTCCCTCAACATCTTCCAGGTAAACTGTGGTAGTCTGGCAATCAAAAAAAAAGAAAAAATACGTATCTGGATTTTACCCAATATTCATCTAGTTTATTACTGCTTTTAATGTGTGAGTTTAAGTGATACTGTGGTTACAGAAGGCTATGTCCTGTCTAACTCTGACTCACCTTGTTTTCTTGATCAGTTTCCTCCAAATACAACTTGTAGACAACTCCAAACGGAAAGATTTCTCTCAAAATGGGTTTGTCATGAACATAGACTGTCAGTGTGCTGGAAGTAGCCCACAAACTAAAGGAAGGAGGCTGCAATTCACCTTTGAATAGAGAACAAGTTGAAAATTATAGCAACTAAAGCGGAGTTAATCTTGATACAATTACTACATCCCTAACTGAAATACTTACCTTCATTTAGAAAAAATTTTTTCTTTCCCCAGTTAGACTGTTGATCTCCTTTGACAAGCTGAACTCTGACTACATAGCCAGCTTTATATTCATTTATTTTTTTTATATCTGCAGTAAGGATGCAGTAGTTTCTTGCGATCCCCATGCAGCTGGATACATTATCCCAGTCGTCTGAGACATACCTGAAGGCAGAATTTTCACCAGTCAATAAATGAGAAAAATGCGACTAATCCGATGGTATAGTCTTATAAAAGCTGAACTGCTACTGAAATGTGTAACTCAAGGTACAATTCACTATCTGAAAACAACTTCAACATACTTTTTCATTTGAACATTATACACTGTGTCTGATGAAGCATTTTCAGGATTTTCCCACCGAACCGTTACTTCATCTTCTGAAATATGCAATTCCACATTTCTAGGCGGTGGAATGGCTGATCCTGTTTGAAAAAAAAAAAAAAAAAGTAAAAATCTAAGCATCTGCATGTACAGTCATTTTAACATTTCCAATCACTGATTGCTTTTACATAACTTGCAAAGAGGAAACATCTGCAATGTACATTTATACTAAATATATGCTGAGAAGAGGTATCTTTAGACGTTCTTGCAAAGAATAGAGACAAGAAAAGAGGAAGTCTGCTTGCAAATCATAGGATTTGTAATGGCACTGGGGTTTTTTTTTTTTCAGAAAGGGAACAGAGCATTGCTCTTTCCTATGAGTGTGTCCTATTCACGAGAAAGAAAGAGAAAATGTTCCAATTGAACACGAAGGTCAACTTTAGTAATCAATTTCATGAATCACTTAATGAATCACTGCACTTGAGTTTGTTTAAATCTGTAACACATCTTCCTCTCCATCACTCATACTTTAATACTAAGTATTTAAGTTTTTGGGTAAATATCAGTCAAAATGTGATCAATAAAAATTACAAAAAATTGACTTTATATATTAAGATTAACTTATGCTATATTTACTCCATTTAAATTTTCCACCAAAGTTTAGAAGTAAAAATAACTTTAAAAACTTGTTTTGCTTCACAACCTATGAACACTGTCTGTATTAACTACTACTATAAATGATCAAATTTTGCCATCCACTGATACTGAACAAGTCTGTATGACAAGTACCCTTTAAAATCTAAAACAGGACTTAACATTAATGATCAGTAAAGGTTATAATTACCTGAAACGTGTCCGAGGAATAGGATTAGCAAGACCAAAATTAGTGGCTTATCTTTCTTATCCATTTTTCACACCCTTGAGAATGATATAAACACTCAGTCAGAATCTTTCAAAAGCTTCCAGCAAAGTCCTTCATTCCAGTGATCAGTGAGGGATCACTGAAACCATCATCAGTGTAGAATATTATCAAAGGCGGCGATGTTGCTTTCTCTTCTGTGACAGCTGTCGATATGAAGAAAAAAATAAAACCTATCTCCAGATCTTCTTTCGCTCCCTCCCCGCCCACTAGATGATGAGTTTCCTGCTGCTGACATCATGAGTGATGGGGTGTCTGGTTTCACATCTCTCCTCCTCTCTCAGCCTTTACTTCCTCTTTTCTTTTTGCCTTATTTTCCTTTCCATAGTCAGAGTGGGCAGGCTACTCTGCCATCTCACTGTACAAACAGAGGAAAGAGGAAAGTATTGGGAATACCCCTTTCACTTTATTTATTTTTTTTATAACTTTCATCATTATTTTATGAAAAGTAGCTCTACATTCTGGGGGAATTTTTATGCCTTATTTTACTTCTTTATACACAAGTTTACAGAAACAAAACAAATGCAGTCTATACAAATTTATTCAGGAAGGTGGATTTCCTGAATAAATCCACCTTTATGTGTGGATTTGTGTAAAATGTGTAAAAGTTTGCATACTCTCTATCTGAATTTTCCAGTCACTGGCTACATCAGAAAAACCTCATTCATGCTCAGCTGCATTGCAGATGGGTTTTGTATGTTTGTGTCAGAAGACTTATTGATTACCACTTATTCATTACTTCTTTACTTGGATCCATGTAGGTCCTTTTCACCATAAATTACGATCATTCTAATGTAGAATTACATCATAACCTTAACAAATAGTACCTTGCAAAAGTAAATATACCCCTTGAATCTTGCGTGTTTTGTAGGGACTCAGCAAATGTAGAAAGAGGGCCAGGTCACAAAATGTCACAGACTTTTTTGACCTACATGCAGTAGTGTCTGTGGAGGAACACTTACACTCTACTTACACCATTCCTACAGTGAAGCATTGTGATGACAGCAGCATGAAATCATTTTCTTCAGGAAGAACAGTCAGATTGGTTTGAGTTAATGAAGATGGGTGGAGATAAATACAGGCTGATATTGGAAGAAATCTGTTGGAGGCTGCATAAAAACTTAAGACTGGAGTGCAGGTTCACATAGAGAAGTAATACAAACATACCGCAGCAGCAACAATAGCTGGTTTTCTATCAAACCATGAAGTTCAAAGAGGGTTGAGACATACCACAAAAGACATGCAGCTGAAATGCACCAAAAAAAGGTTCTGAGAAATATTGACTGAGGGTTTCTGAGTAAAAATATTCGCCACACCTTCACATTATTTGTTTGTGCAAAACGATTCAAAAACTACTTTCCACTTTACTGCTATGCAATCTTTGTGTTGACCTAAAGTTACATAAACTCCACAAAAAAAAAACACAAAACACAAAACAAAAACAAAACAAGTAACACTAGCAAACATAGTGTTCAACGTAATATACTATTACAAAATGTGAATAGCATACTACATTGTAAATTGTACATTATACTCTTACATAATGCGAAAAAGTTATTGGTGTGAATACTTTTATTCACACCAATACTGTGAATTGGTGTGAACATACTAATAAAAGTATTCACACCAATAACTTCACTAAATAGTGCTGGAAGCACTTTTATTAATTCAGGTTAACATTGTGCACTGAATCCTGAAACTGAATTGTGAATGATAGATTGTTCTAAAACTATTCTGCAAAATAAATTTGATTTTTTGTTTTGCTTTGCTTTGTTTTAATGTAAGCCAAAGCAACAGAAAAACGTGATTCCCCCCCCCCCCCCCCCCACTGATTATTGAGGGGATTTTTTATTCCAATGAAAAGGGAAAAAGAAGAGGGAGCCGGTTCCACTGAAAACCTATGTTTTGAGCCATATAGTTCAAGAATCAACAATGACTCCAACGTTTCAGGAACGGTTACATGGTGAAGGGTTAGAACTGGACATCCGCCACCTCCAAGCCACTGAATGGTAATGAACAAATCTATGAATACGATAACTATTCATTCAATTCTGGCTTAATTCAAACAAGTTCCGCATGGGTAAGTGGTTTTATTGACAGTGACACTTTAAATGTTTAAAATTAGGCTATATGATTATGACTGTCCATATGTTGCTAGTTTATTAGCATAACCATAGCATATTTAACATGCTAGCATAAGCAGCTACTTGTAACTACACGTATTAACATGCTGCTAATACCCGTACCGAATTTTCCGGACTATAGAGCCCACTTACAATGTTATAAAAATTGGAAACGTACAAATATGAGCCGCGCTGTCGGTTTTTCACAAGGACACAGCAGAGCGATACTCCTCAACTTAAAAACGGCATTTTTTTTTCTTCGTGTTGTTTCCATGATGAGGGGGTATGAGTTTGAAGAAATCTCTCTGTCGTGCCTGCTGCTAGCATGAGCTTGTTCGAAATGAAAAGTAGCACTTCCTTCTTTTATTTCCAATTTTGACTTCCAATGAGTCACTTCCTGCTAAAGAGCCCCCTGCTGGTTGAAGAAAAAGCCACAGAAAAGCCGCACCGGGCTATAAGCCGCGTGGTTTAAAGCGTGGGAAGAAAGAAGCGGCTTATAGTCCGAAAAATATGGTAGTTAACACCATCTGTTGTTTATGTTCAGATTTACCAGTGTGGAAAGAATAACCTGTTGGTAACACCATTATGTTAGCTATAATGTAATTAGTATTATTCACTGTGCTAACAGAAGGCTGCATGCTTTCATTATCAAGAGTGTAAACCCAAGCTGATATGTTAACACCTGGGGGTCCAAGTCCAGGCACCCCAAAACATGCTATCTTGCTTTTGTTGTATTTCGTCTCCAACACTCTTGGCCCAAATGATTTGCTCATTACCAAGCCTCTGCAGAGCTGAATATAGATGCTGATGAAATAATTCTTTTAATTGATTCAGTTGTGTTGAACAACAGATGCGTCTAAAAATTGCAAGATATTTGGGCATCCACATCTTTAGCAACAGCACACTGTTAAAACTATTATGTAACCTAACATAAATTAGACCAGACTGACCAGTGATTCAGCGATTCTTGTAAAACTTCCTTAATAAGCTAGTGAAACCATAAAGTAGTTCATTATTATTTTAATCATAGAGTAGTAGAGAAGTTCCCTTCGGGCTTCACAGAACTTCATTTACTTATTTTGATCTCTTCTCCAATATAATTTGTTGTTTTTCATTTCTGAGAAACAACATTTCTCTTAAGCAAAAAGAGGTGGCTTCTCACCTCCTCCTCAAATGGAAATTTTTTTTCAAGTTTTACTTCCTGGTAGGAGTCCTGAAAAAGACAAAACAGTTTTGTTGCTCACTGGTGTCACTTTTTGATTTCTATCTTGTGTTTGGACAGAGAGATACTGAGTAAATGTGAAATGTGGGTAGTCCTTGTGAAATGTCAGAGATTATTTACAGGTCTTTCAAACAAGGGGAATTTTTATTTTACTAATGATTTGTTCTAAGAGATTTCCCCATGGCTTCCAAACATTATTGGCAGAGAATGTAAAATAGCTGCGACAGACTGGCGACCTGTCCAGGGTGAACCCCGCCTCTCGCCCGGAACGTAGCTGGAGATAGGCACCAGCAACTCCAGACCCCACTAGGGACAAAGGTGAACAGAAAATGGATGGAATGTAAGATAGCAGCCTCTGGTGGTGGTAGAGCATGACTTACACATGACGATTGAAGCGTTCATAAGGCCTTGCAAAATCATACTACAAAATTATGCTGAAGAAAAAGTGATAAAAGTTGACCGAAACCTTGTGTTTACTGTATGATCTGTATATTAAGAACCATCACAGAAAATTACACCTTAGGCAATGTTTGTGCAAATAAGGTAAAATAAAAAAAAACAGAACTACCGTAAAGTTGGCAGGATGACTCATCAAAATGACATTGCCATATAAAGGCTCAGGTTAACTTTGACCTTTTAGTGTGACAGTGTTTGTTTACCTCTGAACTTGGCCATCTTACGTACCAAAACCAAAAGCTCTGGGACATTTAAGTTTAAGATTAAAGGTCAACGCTCAAACGTTAAAAGTTGACAGATTTAATTTTTCATGCATTGCATTTTGAGAATGAAATTATATTCTGAAAGGTTAATTTCTGTGCCATTCTATAAAATTACTGCTATCCCACATGATCCATCACCAGTGTTTTTTTCATATGAGATTCATTATTTTGTTGGGGCACTAAATATACAAGTGTCCAAAAGATGGTGATTTGATGTGAAATTGAAGACTTTGTGCTTTTGCCTCTTTGTTGTTCCACTTCTGAACTCGTACCACTGGCACTGGAAGTGGAACTACAAGTGGAAGTGGCTTGATATAAGGTGCAATTTTTTCAATTAAAAAAAATGGTTCTCCCATAAATGTTATTGTGCCAAAATTGTGCAGACTTTGCCCATAGTCTGACCATGAAGCCTTTTTATAGCTGTTTCCTACTTGCTCAATAGTCTCTCAGTCCATGATGTAAGAGCTACTTTGTTCTACGAAAAGGGGGCCCTGGTGCTCCGGCTGATTGTGACCTATGATTCACTCTATTTCCTGGGTGTTTGTTGACTATTCTAAGCAATCTCACTCTTCTGAGGGTGACAATTAGGTCAGAGGGGTGAAACACTAACATTTTATATTTCTTTTATTTTATTTATTTTTTGCTTTGACATATTAGTAACTTCTGGTCTGGCTTTAGTGCAGCAGATGTGTTGCTGTTACCATATTAGTGGTATTATTTTTAGAGCGCTTCTGATTTTGGATAGTAATTTTCAGACATGTTATTTCCTGGGTGAAATACGCAGCTTGAGTTAGAAAGTAAGAAAGGTCAGATGATACCAAAACTATATACATGGTTATAGAACTAAAACTTAGATTGATTGAGTTGATAACAATTCAACTTCCCCTTGTGACTTTAGTCACAAGATGAACTTCATTTACTGGCATTTTGCAGAAAAATGTATACGTCATCAGCTGCTCGTTAAAAATTGCATATACTGACATACAATCATTAAAGTGGACACAGCACAAATATCACATTGTTCATAAACATACAAAAGAAAATAATAATCATATACGTGTCATAACTTGTCTTTAGATTCAGATCATTTAGATTCAACAAACCTAAATGATCCAAGAGTAATATGAATTATGAATTCACCAGATACTCACTAATTTTGTTGGTGTATAGAAAGTAGAAAACTGGATTTTATTAATTCATATCCTCTGATAATAAAATTCAGTCTTGGGCGTAAAACATAATGTCTAATAGCGACGTAATGCTGCCCTCTAGTGGTGGATGGCTGGTCAAGCTTTTGGAAACAAATTATCTTTGGAAATGTACCTTTTTAAAGACGAATGAAACACCAAAATACTTCTCATGAGCATATTTTGGTTATTGAATTTTTTTTTATTATGAATCAGCAACAACAACAACAACAAAGAATAAACAAGTCGATAAATAAGGGCTTTGTTTGATTTTCATTTACAATTAGTGAATTATTATGTTTTACTTTTTCATCAAATATTATGTGGAAAACTTCTAAGTGGATTTTGTTCATATTTTACATATTTAAAACAAATACACTGTCAAAGAAAAACAAAATAATATATTTTTTTAATGTATCTAAACTGGCAGTCTGTTCTGGATTGCAAGTGGCTGCACCTTGCTTACCAAATTGCATTATTGTGGCTTTCCTGCAAAGTATGTAAAGAGAGACAGCAAATCATGTCACTTCCTGTTTCCTCAGTTTCTCTGTCTGACTGAGAGGTCTGTTTGAAAGGTTTTTGAAAATTCAGGCCTTTTACACACAGTGGTGAGTTCCTAGTATTCAGCAGTTAGTAAAACCTCTTATTGATCTAACTAAATTACAAAGTCATTTCTCAAACTTTCCTTTTGCTGCCAGTCATGAGGCTGAACCTGTTAGCTCAGTGCTACACCAGCCACAATAGGTGATCACCTGAACACAACCTTTGGACCCATTTATACTTTCTAAACCAAGGTTTGTACAGTTGAATGAGTTCGTGTTTTGTGCAATAAGACGGAAAAAAATAATTGCAACAGTATATATTTGTTTTTCCCTCGAAAACAATCTCGACGCTCAAGATAAAACACTTCTCTTGTAATTTACAATTAAGTGTTGTTCAACCAAATGTTGTTTTTGACACCTCTGTGGACTCTCTAATGGTGAGCTATCTTTGAATCAAGAATCTCATTTTGTGGCGAGCTGGTCTGCCTGAACTGGTAGGAACTGTGGACTCTTATCTCTGGACCTAATGCAGTGTTGTGGACTCTGACTTGTGAACATTTATGTGTTTCTCCCCCACCCCCCAACTAAAGCTGAAAGGCTTAATCTTTTTCTTCAGAGTACAATTATTTTTTTCCCCCTTTAAACCTTGTCTCTCTCGTCAATAGCATCCAGTATGATGTTGGGCTCTAACTGAACCTAGACTTTAAAATTAAAGTTGAGTTTGATTAAGAAACCCAGTCAATTGTTTAGACACTTATAGTGTCTGATGCTGAATGTTGCCCAAAATCGAGAACCACGATCAAGATTTGAATTGTTCATGAAGATTCTGTTCACAACAGGTAAGATTCTGGGTTTAGAGTCTGACTGGGGCCTTTGAGTTTTCTTGTTTCCCCCCAGTGAATGGACCATGATTTGCATGTTGGCTTAACTGAGTTTCCATTGTCTCCTGGAGAGCAGGCCAAGCAACTTCTCACTGTATAAATTCACTTTAACTTTCGTATCAGTCAAGGCTATTTGTACAGCTTATTTCAACAAGATGGCAGTTCAAAGTGTTTTACATTGTGAAAACGTCAAACTCATGGATAAAGTGAAAACCAACAATTAGCACATTTGTTAAAATCAATACACATCAAATGTGTTTGAAATTTCTCTATGATTCAAAAGAAACTCTACACAGGTGCGGTCAGTCTTGATTAAAAGGAACTCTGGTTCAGTTGCTATGCAGTTTTCTCGAAGTTTTAGATTTGGTCTGGAAGGTTGAAACAGCAAAACCATAATGTATCTTGGTTTTTTTTTTTTTTTGTTTAAAATCACTTTGGCACTTTTTATGAGGCTGTTGTCTTTGTCAGCTGAGCTGAAGTAATCTGAACTATGATGCAAAGTCACACTGAAACCAGTGTGACTGGCCCGGCAGGTGAGGAACTGGGCACGCCTAATTCTGTGAACCAAAGAATGAACTGCTCAAACAAAGTGGGAGGCCGTAAGGAGGGACGGCAGAGAGCAACCATTATAGTTAATGTTTCAGTTTGTTGAAAATATATTTTCACATAAAACGGAAAAAGACCAACAGAGGAGTTTAATGTTTCACCACCATGTTCTGACTACTGCTATAACAGAGATAACCTGGTTTTGAAAAGCTCCACCCTCTTGCTTTTACGTCTACGCTCAAGTTGTTGCTGTCCCAAATCCAATGGCAAAGAGAGATGTGGTAGGTTTTTACCTGAATTTTTGATCTTTTCTTCAATAGTTTGTGAAGCTCATCAGAGTTGAAATGTCACTGTGAACTACGGATGTTTGTTTTGCTGGATAGAATCTTTGTCTAAACCTGCTTAGAATGCTGTTTGTCTGTGGACCCATGTGGAGTGTGATGAATGATTATTTACCTGCAAAGCAGCATACCCAATGAAGGATTCTGTCTTAAATTCAGCTTTGAGTTTTTTTTTTTTTTTTTCCAAAATGAACTTTTTATGATGTGAAAAAGACAAATTTTATGCTTTCCAGGCAAGATTTCTCATGGGATTTTCAGTAACTTATTTTGGAGACGGTTTCAAATGCCTCAAAGAAACAACTTTTAGTTATCCAGACAAAATGCTGTAGTTGCTGTACAACATGTCCTGTTAATGTACAAAGCTATAGACTAATCATTCAGAATTAAACATGTGAAAATGTAGTTTGAATTAAAACCTGTTGTGATAGGAATACAATACCATACCACACAATGCCATACAACACAATGTTCTACTTTTTGAAGAGAAAAAAATAAGACTTAAAAGAAAACGAGGAGTTTATGAAAGTACAATAATGATGAAGAAAAAATTTGTTTGAACATTTAAGTAATGGAAAAAACTATAAAATTAACTCTTGAGTTTGGTTGTAAGCCAAACACTATGAATGCAGCAGTAACACAATAGCTGGGAAATGTTTT